>JANBPT010001050.1:0-15770 GCA_027575765.1 Tieghemiomyces parasiticus | reverse complement strand
TGGGAATGGGAATGGGAATGGGAAAGGGAAAGGGAAAGATAGAGAGGAGGAGAGGGAAATGTGGTGAATTCACCACAGGATTGTCCCAGGGTATAAGTCCAAGTCTACTATTGCAGAGCCATAAATTCTGTGATTGAAGAATAGCCTTTTGGTTATGGTATTAAACTTGGGCCTAATATTAGCACACCAGTGTTGGATATCTAAAGTGGCATGCTCAGTTGCATTGGCCATGTGCTCATCTGACCAACTGGCATGCCCAATGGCCTTGTCAATGTTGTCAAGCCATTGGTCAACCACCAGGCACCTCTCAGCCTCCAATTGGGGGATGGTTATTTTATTTCACTTGGAGTGTCCTGGGCCAGTGGCAATGGCATGTGTATGTGTGGGGTAAAATAGGGCGCCAAAAGTCCCACCTAGCCACACATGCCCTTAACATCCTGAAGAGCTGCAGCCTATGACTAATAGCTCTAACATTGGCCATTGCTTGCATGCATGAGAAACACATGCCACACATATACTATCCACCTCCCAAGAGACTCACTTCCAGCCAGTGTACTTAAACAACATTTTACTATGAAAAAATTTACTACTCAAAGACTGCACACCACCTTGGGTGTCACTCCCCTATAAAAGGCAGGTTTGTTAAGCATAACAAATAAAAAGAATAGGTCCCAATTTTACATGTCCAAACAAATACTTTTTAAAGTTGGTTCTTCACTATTATCATTCCATTATTGAAGTGTTGCCCGTGTGCACATTTTATAACTAGCATCCTCTTGCTCCACTGCTTAGATGCCCATGTGCGTTTTTTCACTGCCATTATCCGTTATCACTCTTACTAAAACCCCAAAAAACCCATAAAAATACAAGACCACTCCTCCCCTTTTACCGTTTTGACTCTCTTATCATTACCTTCCGCGCACTGAACACCCCACTATGCCTTACTCACCCAATAACACACTTGCCCAACGTGTGGACACTGACTCCCTTAATTACCCAAACACCACATATGTGGTAATCAGTTAAGTTGGGATTGGAAGTGGTGGTGGGCAGCTTTGTCAATGGGGGCCACTGTGTCCAACACAGCGGCTGCTTTGATGGATACCCCACCCTGATTCCCAAAGGTTTGCACCCTGGCATTTAGAGTGGCAGTAGCACTGGATAGCCTGCCAATACCCCATTAAATACTACACATAGGCATAGACACCTATGGGATTTTGCTTATTGTGCAGTTTAGAAGAGTGTTTGAACCAACATGTGGTTGGAAAAATTGCCACTTTATGACAGCATTGGGAACAGTGGCATCTCACCTAGATTACCAGTATGATAACAGTAAGCCAAGTCAATCAAAGTTCTACCTTGCATTTCTTTAATAATACCACAGTTGGTCTTTCTTATGGTATCATGCCTTTGCTAGTTGCCCACCTTTTTTATGCTGTGTAACTGTGATCGATTGAAATGCCTTCCCAATGTTAATCTCATTGGATCATTGGTTGATGCCGCATCCACGCCTCCGCGCACCCCATGCCATAGCTTGATTCCGATCAATGATGGCCTACCTATTTTGCTGTCTGCATTATCCAGGTTTCACGCTGTTGTCCATATCCTTTATCCCCCCTTTCTTTACCTACTTCCTTCTTCATTTCGGAAAGGCGTTCAGTCTTCCTGATCTTTGAATGTGCCTCCATCCCAGGCGCCGCCGCCTGTTATCCTTCTAGGACCTCCTCTTTTCTCTACCCTTGCTCTGACGGCTACCTAGTCGCCCTTCTAGTCATGCCGGCGCCTGGTCCTGCCACAGCCTGACGTCCTGGATTCCCCTAGTCCAGGCTGGCCAGTTACTTGATTGATGCTAGCCATCATTCAAGTATAAAAGCCCTAACGGTCGCCATACAGTAAACAGCAGCTAACATCCAACTTAACAACCCCCAACCCTTGTTCAAATATTTGAGCCTGTTCAGTGTTTTAGTAAGTTTAGGCCTACCACAGTTCATTATGCATTTTCTTACAATATTTTACATGATTGCTTCAGCCAGATGACTTACAATATTGCTAGTCAGAAGGAAGATGAAACACCTATCCGTCGGCCGCCTCAATAAATGCCACGCTGCCATATAACCTATTTTTCCTTGTATTGTTACCCCATGTTTTTACACTACACCACAACACAAATGGCCCAAGGTACTTGAGTCCCACGTTCAAGTGGACGCCTCCCTCCAAATTCGTGCGCCAATCAGTATGTAGAACGTCAGCACTGCTGACAACATATACATGTGCACAGAAATACAGTCATACACGTAGACAACCCCATTATTTTAACCTTTCCTCCGATCATTTATCACCTCCATCTAGTGGCCCATAATGCTGCACAAAAATGCCAGGTAGACAAGTTGTGAAGGGTACGGTTGCATTTCCTGGTTCAATTGAGCTCCGGACACACCGGCACCAGTGGTATGCTTTGTAACCACCCACTATTGAAGCGATATCTGTGTGCTCCCCGTAGCTGTGACAAAGTGTTGTCAACGAGCACCATGAAACAAATGATTGATGTGGGCGAGCTGGAAAAAGCCCTTTTTTATGTGAGAGTGAGAAGGAGAGAGTAAAGTCTGGTATAGAGATACACCCCAATCAATCACGTTTGCAATGGTCACTCTATCGCTCCTCCTCCCCGCCCATGGATAAAGCCAACGAGTGCCGAGTGGGATAGGACCAATATATCCGAGCTCATTTTGGCAAGCTGGGCAGTAGGTAAGAGTGCCGTGACAAGTCATTCTACTTGGAGCGCGTCGATTACTGTCTATATAAATCCCAGCCGATACCTCGCTTCCTAGGACATCAACAGCTCAACCAGGCCACTTCACACCTTAGACCTTCCTTTTCTGTCAAACCAAGACACACACACACACACACACCAACCCCTCTCCTCTCCGACTGCTTCCCTCCCGCAACTTTTAATATTCAAGCACCATGCAGATCAAAACCGTCCTCCTCACTTTGACCCTCGCCCTGACCATGGCTGGCAGCTTCGCTGGGGCCCGAGACGACATTGATGCCGGCGCCAGTGACGACGTGAGCCTCGCCAACGACGCCAGTGACGCCGATACCGACCACCTCGAACGCCGCGAGGTGTATGCCTACCACGCCGCCCCCGAGTTTCATTATATGATCCGACGCGGGCCCGGCGGGATGGCCCGCGCTTGTGCCAATTGCGGCAGTAGCGGAACATCGGGCGACGCGTTCCTGCGTCGTCGGGGTCTGGCTGCTCCCTGTTCCAGCTGTGGTGGCAGTGGTGGTAGCAAAGGTGGTAGCGAGCGGAGTGGCGCGGGTTACGGTAGATCCAAGGGCTATGGTAACGGCTACATGTACCGGCGTGGTCTAGGTGGCAGTGGCGGCCTTGGTGGCATGTTTGGCGGGGTCGGGGGAGGACTGGGTGGGATGGGAGGAGCGATGGGTGGGCTGGGTGGATTCGGCAGCCTACCTAGTATCTTTGCCAGCGATTCCAAAACTGAGGCCCATCTCCTTAACAAGCAGGCCCTCAAATTCAAGGACCTGAAGAACAAGGACCTGGATGCCAAGCAGAAGCTCGCCGTCCAGGCCTAGATCCTTAAGTTAATTGGGGTGACAGCCTCCGCCCCATTTTCCTTGCGCCGCCTTCCCCGGGTCCCGATGGCTTGGCGATAATGGCCACGAGGAACCTATTTTTTTTAGAAATAGAATATTATTCGCCAACCCTTGCACTATATAACTTGCTGCCTTGCGAACAATTCTAGCAAATAAAATCGCGCTCTATATGAGTGCCCCAAGTGGATATGTACTACCTGTAATGGAGGTTTAGAGATGGTAGGGTACATTACACCGGCGATGATATAAAAATTAAACGGGTGGATAAAAAAAAAAGGTGGAAGTGAGAACATACACACCCACGCATATCGTTAGGGAGATAGGTAAACTCACACGCCCCCCTACGCTATACATAGAAGAAAGAAAGAAGAGGGCGGGATTATCTGGCGGGCAAGAAAACGCATACGGTACATATGACAGCAGAATAATCGAGCCGCGATCACTTTTTCATACTGTTGATCCAGGCTATGATGTGGGGCCAGGCAAAGTAAATACCGAGACCGGCGCCAATGAGGATGAGGCCAATGATGATGAAGATGGCAATCGGCGGAATACAACAACAGGAGCAGCAACCGGAGCAGCAAGATGGACAGCAGTTGAGGCAAGCGCAACACCCGCGGCTGTTCTCGTAGGCGGCGTAGCGGTCTTGGCCCTTGTTGTACGGGAGCGGGGGCGGAGGCGGGGACGGCGGAATACCCCCGCCGTAGCCATTGGACGGGATGGTAACGCTAAGTGGCTTGGTCTCCTGAGACACGGTCACACCTGGTGGAAGCGGCGCGTCGAGGACGGCGTTGCGGCCAGACCCTGGTGTGGGAACACCAGGGCCTTGGACCCCGGCTGGCAGGGGCGATTCGAGGTTGGCCAAGTTGGCATTGCCGGGGGCAGGGGAGCCGCCATTACTACCGGCACCACGCGGGTCGTAGGGCGGCGGGCCGCCGCCGAACCGTCCGGGTGGGGGCGGCCGGTAATGCATGGGCGGGGCTTGGCCGTACTGACTGACCGAGTCCGACGGGAGAATGGTGGAGGTGTCGCTGGGCCGCCGGTGGAGGTAGTCGGGCTCACCGTCCTGCATGGGCCCGTCGGTCGGCACGCGGTAAGGAAACCCTCCGCTGTTTGGACCGGGCCCGCTGTGAGGGTTGTAGGGCATATTCGGCCGCGGACCGGGACCTGTCCTGGGGGGCAGGTCGCCGTTGGATGGGTAGCCAGCCGGGGACGCCCGGCCAGGCGCCGCGGGATTAAAATAGCCGGAGCCGTTAGGGCTGCCCTGGTAGGGCCCGGGGCTACCCATGAGGGAGCGCGAGCTGTTGAGGTCGGCCATCTCAACCTGGTCGGGTCGGCCGTAGGAGTTGGGGAACCGCCGCTCGGGTTTATCCGAGGAGTGGCCGTTAAGAGTCGGACCACGAGGTTCAGCAAACGAGGTCGACTCCTGGTAGTAATCTGAGAGAATGTCGTCGGCGTTCACACTAACGCCCTTGTTCTGCCGGTTCAGCACGCCACCGTTGTTGTTGGGCGGGTGGGGGCCCGGGGGTCCCCGGGGACGGGGTGAGCCCGCACCATAGTTGGGAGGTGGGCCTCCGTTACCGCCGACCGGACCGGGCGGGCGTGGACCAGGGGGGAAGTTCGATCGGGGACCGTAGGGATTGACGGGCCGGATGGGGCCAGGCGGGCCGGGACGCGGGTAGGCTGAGCCGTTGGGATTCCGCGGGCCGAGTTGGTTGGGGTGGCCCGAGGGGCCCTGCCGGGGCGGTGGCGGGCGGCCTGCGAAACCGGGACGGGGCGTCGGGCCGTGTGGATTGCCGTAGTGGGCCATAAGGATTCCAAGGTCACGGAGAAAGTAGGCAAGAGGGGTAGGTTACCACCAGAGTACGCAGGAGGGGAGGGACAACAACCCTGTCCGAGGGCTGAACGAGGGATTTCAGACACAATAATAGTCGGATAGTACAGGCGCAAGGGGCCGCGTTCCTAAAGGGGCTGGCGAAGTAAGTAAGGGGAAAAGGCAACAAGTGCGTGGCTGGGTGGGTGCAGATCGCTCTGGGAGAAAAGCGCGGTGGAAAAGTCGAGCTATCAAAAATGTGTAGCTGCCCAGGCACAAGGCAAGGCGTCAAGGTAAATACGAGATAGGGAGAGCGCGCAATGATTGGAGCGCACCTGCGGCTGTCGAATGAGAGCAACCGGTGGACAACGATTCCCAGGGCAAGGGTGCGGTTGGCTAGATGGTGGGAAGGTAGGCCTCTGAAGCTCAACGGGGGGGATCACAACCAGCGGAGTTGTAGGGTGGCAAGTGGCAATAGACGTAGGGATGAGAAACGTAGGGGAAACTGGCGGTCAGTCCCACAATAGAATCCACGGAGTTGCACTGTGAGATATTTACAGAGTTGAGAGTGTCGATGCTAAAGCTACGGCGAAAAAGAAAAACCAACCATAACAAGTGGATAAAGAATAGGCAGATGACCAAGAGCGTAGGGCGACGACCATAAGGGAGGTAGTCGTGATGGCGTCTGAGTGATTCGGTAAAGAGCTGAGTTCAAAAGGAAGTGAGACAGGTGTCAAGGCCAACGCACTTGGTTAAGCAACAGGGTTAGCCAAGGGGGAGCGGGCGGCGGCCCAGATATACGCAGGAAGAAAAAAGGGAGGCACAGAGGCCCCAGCTGTCGGAGCCCAGACGGGCCATTACAGGGCCGAACAAGGGGGCCCGGCCAAGTTGTTACAAAGGGGTGGCGAGGAGGAGCGGAGGCGATACAAAGGAAGGGCGGGCTGGCCAGCAAGCGGTGAGCGGGCCAAGGCATCGAACAGAGGGTGGGTGGATACAGGCCGGTGGGTAACTCGTGCGCCCACTTAGGGCAGCACAAAGGTAGGGGCTGCGACGGGAGTGACCAGATGGCTTCCCCTCCCCCCAGCGCACATCCGTCTGAGTGGAAACCTATGGCGTATCGTTGCCCAATAAGGGGACGAGTTGATTGACTGGCCGTGGTATTAACCAGGCAATCTGGCTGATAGTATAGAACAGGAGTCCAGACGAAAAGGAGGTGTGTCTAAGTGCACGGGTGGCTGGCAGTGGGCGCAGATGCTTCACCGCCAGCGTCTTCCCCCCTCCACCATCATCATGATGCAAAAGGTCGGATTCTGTAAGAAAACATTGCGGCCAGGCATGCTATAGCCAACGGTACCCTCACTTCGACGGCCAACAGCGCACAACATAGCCTCGCGGGGGGGGGAAGGCTGGTGACCACGCACACCGTGGCCTTCCAACGCCTCCAGGCATCCGGTGCACACGATAGGGTGAGCAGGAACTGGTGTCTAGCCACCTTACCTCCTTAGCAAAGAATAGGCACCAGCGTGGTGCAGTGTGGTCTGGCCTTTCAAGCCCGGTCGCATAGCGTTGCACCGTTGGCTGGAGAATAACCTGCACAATTCTATTGCAGCAGAGCGGGATTACGGAGTGGATCTGTCACGCGCCGCCGGCCCGGGGGAGGGGGCGCCGGCGCGGGACCTGAAGGGAGAATAATGCCAAACGCCGCCATTCATCAGGATCGACCGGGCTTACTCCGCCATCGGGCCGAAAGCCGATCGGCCGCTGGCCTTATGGATACAAGCGCCCAGCGGCCGAAGCACGCGAAAGGCAAAGGGGCTGCACCCCTTTCCGGGTACTTTTTGTCTATTAGTCTTTCGCCAGTTCTTCTGGGATTAGTACGGCCAAACATCTCAGCTGGTATTAGCGCTAAACAATGAATACAGCGGTGGCCCGAAGCTCATGTCCGCGACAATTCCATTCCGACAAGCGGATCAAAAGTTAACACTTCCACTGGCGGCTAGGTCTTGCCAAAACTACAGCTGGGGGGAGAGGTCACGCGGTCTCAAGGCGAAGCGGTGGCTAGACGATTGGTAGGCTTTTACAGCCCCGCGTAGCCACCATGGCGCTGGCCACCCACCTGCCAGCGGAGCTTCTGGGAGAGAAGGGTAATTGGGCGGTCTCATCATCGACCGCAAGACTTGGCTTTAATGGAGTCGGATTAGCGTCAGCTGGTGGCAGGTTGGGGTGATAAGGGGCGGGTCGAGGTGGTACAGAAAAGGGATAATGTGAGCTCAGGTTGTGTCCATTGGACGCCAGGACTTGCCTGGCCAATCAGGCGGAGATCTTTGCAAGCGACACGGCAGCCGTTATACATGTCCGACCGCGCCACGCTGGCCGGGTGACGGTGATGGCGCCAGCCGTACAACCCACACGAGCGCTTCCACTTGTCAGCTTTTTGTACAGGCGCGTGAAAAGATCTAATAGGGTCTTGGTTAAAAACGAGGCAAAGTAGGAGAATGCAGCCATACCCGGTCACTCCTGCCGCATTATCGTCTAAAAGGGTGTAATTGATCAGCAACGCGAGTAGATCTGGTCATTCTTTTTATTCCTTTATGTTTTGCTGCTCGGGACGGCTCTAAGAAACAGCTGCCAAATTACTTTGGTGCACTCGGACGTCGGACTTCTAGCGTATGTGCTTCGCGGTGCTTGGGTTTTCGCTGTACGTGACCATACCATGACGGAGAGTGGTTATTTCGAAACACCCCGTAAGTTGCCTGTCAAGTGCCAACTCATTTAGTGTGGCCCATCCGCTAGGGTCCCTCCAGCATAACCGAAAGATAGGCAAAAGGGATGAGGTGATACCCTTACCATCGCTCTGCTCTATTGAATCGTGACGATCCGTATTCGGCTTCTAGACCCTGGCGCGTGCCCTGGTAAAGCGTCTATCAATCCTGACCATCCCTGTCATCAACAGTACTTTAGCGGAGATAGCCGGGAGACGGTCAGCAACTCAGGACTTCTGATGCTATTCTGTTGACCAGTGTAGCAAGTCGTGATCAGGGTACTCGCCTTCGTCAAATATCGAATGGGCCGCCCACGCCCTAATACCCTTCTCCTTCAGTGTTCCGGAGGGTAAGGCAATCCGGCAGTTCGACGATGGTCGTCACGCACCTGTTTCAGCTAACTTCCGCCATTCTATTAGGCATCCGATGTACCATTACTAGCACAAATAGGACTATCCACTCAGATTGCTGCCATATAGCCATTACAATAGTGTATCCGTTCATATATGAGGCTACATCTCTAAGTGACTATTGCCAATTAGCACCCCATATATTGACCCAATATGGCTGCCTCTTTATAATAAGCCATCCTTCCGGAACAGCGTAAAAAATTGGTACGCCGAGTGTATGGGCCCACAGTACCGCTCGTTTAGGCCCACCCGCGCGTAGTCAGGGGAGAGCACGTCATTCCGGTCGTGGAGCTGACTGACGTCGACAGACCTGTTGGTCGACGTAGGATCATCCTGGTCGGCCGCGGAGGTGTCTGGCTTGGGCGTCACGGCGAAGGATAGTCGGGCGGCCGGCGGTAGTAGCAGCTCGATGAATTCTGCGAGGAGACGCCGGCAGCTCGTTAAATCGATACAGGGTCTATACTCAATCTGGGATGCAGAGTTACATATTAAGGAGGTGGAGTACAAGGTCAGCTACTAGCGGATCAAGGGGGGCAGACGGACTGGTTACGACCAATGCGTGAAGACAGAAGTGAAGGAACCGCTTCCAGCTGTACACGTAACCTCACGGACTTACCTCAACGACCACGCCTTTACTCGATGTGCCCACGATGATGTTCCCCGCTTTGATGCTGAAATCGCCCAGGTCGAATTCGTGGCCCTGGTGGGAGGGAATTTATCAGCGTGGCAATCAGAATAGGTAATGTTAGGATCGTTAGTAACATAATGCATTGGGGGGGGGCGTACTGGTTCAATATTATCAGATATTCTCGGCAATCCTCACCCGCCCCCATCCTCCATTATTCTCGCTAGGGTAGCGACGGTGGCCAGTGTCTCAAAACGTTACTACCGCTATGCCTTACATCGATCTGGGAGGACTGTCGGAACGACCACAGATTCTTCATTTTTTGCACAATCAATTCAAACTCGCGGTCGACGTGGACAATGGTCTCGTTGACCATGGCATGGGGGCGGGCTGGACAAGTGGAGTCGGTTAGGAACATAAGGAACTTCTCCGGCGGGGGCTTGGTTTGCCCAGCTGGTAGCGGCTGGCCCAACCGTTCCTGCTCGGCCGCCGCCAGGTTGACCTCACGGTACAGCTTGCAGGAAATGTTCCAGCGGCCGACGTTGGTCCCGTGAAAGTGTTTGGTAATGCGGTCCGTTAGATGAGTAAGGCTCGAGGAGCCGGTGGCGTCAACCCACCGGAAGACGCTGGCGGGGAGCAGGTTGGGGGAGGTGGTGGTTAGACATAAGGTTGGGGGTTCGTTAAGCGAGTAAGGCGGTGGGCGTAGTGCCGGCCGGGGGGGAGGGTGTAATGACCTACGTAGAAGCACCCATCGGTAGTAACTAGGTTTAGACTGGTGAAGGCTGAGAGGGCCCTGTATCGTGCAAAATGGTGTCAGCGCGGGATTCTCTGGCACAATGAGGAGCTGGTCAAGCAGATGGGTAAGTATAGGGGTCTCGTTAGATAGACAAGGAGGTGACGATGCAAGAGGCGAAAGGTGTAAGGTAGTAAATCTAGGAATGTAGTATTCACACCATGGCACCCAGTAGAGTCCTGGCATCCATAGCAAGACGAGATGCACCAGAGACGCAGCCGTGATTAATCTGCTTCCCTCGTGGATCCAAGGGCAGCCCATAGCGACACTCCGACGACGACGACATTGGAGGGCGCAGTCCCACATCGATTGCCTCTGGACCTTCACATCTTTTACCTTGCACTGCTGACCTGTTAATCAGCATTCCTCCACGTATCCCTACCCAATCCCCATCTCCCTTTTTCCAGTCCCTCCGACGTTGTGGCCATCGGTTAACCACACACCCTACATTACCAGCCCCGGCATTGCTTTCATCCGCTATCGCCAACTCCTCCACCCACATCCTCGTTCTCGTACTTTAGCCATGCCGACAACCACACAGACTTTGGCCCCGAAGAAGGTCATTGTGCATCCGCTGGTGCTACTGTCTGTGGTCGACCACTATAACCGCGTGGCGCCCAGCTCCAACAAGCGTGTGGTCGGCGTGCTACTCGGTCAGGCCGACGGTAGCGTGGTCAATGTAGCTAACAGTTTCGCCGGTAAGTGCACTGCAATCCGAGGGTCTGACCGATTCTTCATGCCTGCGGGGAGAGGCCCTTGTTAGCGACCCTGTCGACGTTTTGCACTCACCCCGTTACATCTACCCATTCACGCCTCATCCCGTCGCTTATCCAGTCCCCTTCGAAGAGGACGACAAAGGCAACTGCGTATGGTTCCTGGACCACGTCTACGTCGAGACGATGCGGGACATGTACAAGAAAGTCAACAGTAAGTAACGCGGTCGGCCTGTACTCTTTTAAACTACCGTTTAGGACCTTCATGGCTGAACTCCTCAAACCATCTATCTTGATACCCTCCCCATCTCACCCATACCGCCCTTCACTTTCGATATATTTGCATATATATACTTTTGTACTCTCAGCCAAGGAGCGTCTCGTCGGCTGGTACCACAGCGGGCCCAAACTTCGCAACGCTGACTTGGAAATCAACGAGCTCTTCAAGCGGTACACGACGGACCCGGTCCTGGTGATTGTAAACGTGAAGCCCAAGGACGACATTGGAATCCCGACCGACGCCTACTTTGCGGTGGAGGAAATCCACGACGACGGCACGGCCACCACGCGCACCTTTATGCACGCACCCTCCGAAATCGCCGCCGAGGAGGCCGAAGAAATCGGGGTCGAGCATCTGCTACGCGATGTTAAGGACAACGCGGTCGGATCCCTATCTACGCGGGTCAAGCACCAGCTCAACTCCCTCAAAGGCTTAGAGCGCCGGCTCCAGGAGATCCGCGAGTATCTCCTCAAGGTGGCCGACGGCAAACTCCCCGTCAACCACGAGATTGTGCATAACCTGCAAGACGTGTTTAATCTGCTGCCCAACCTCGACGTACGCGACCTGACCACTACCCTTGCTGCCAAGACTAACGACCAGTACATGGTTACGTACCTGTCTTCCCTCGTCCGTGCCGTCATCGCTCTCCATGAACTTATTAACAACAAGATTCAGAATAGTGAGACGGAAAACAGCCTCATCAACGGCCCCGAGGCCGACAAGGCGGCCGTTAGTGGGAAGGCTGATACCGAGGGTGCTGCGAAGGAGGAGGAGGAGAAGGACCAGGAAACGGCCAAGGACGACGACTAATCAACCACGACCCTCCCCCTTTTTTAAGGTGGATTCAGCTCTCGTCCTCATTTGTCATATTCGTCTGGCTCTTTCCTTTCCTTTTTTACCATGGCTGTGTCTCTGAACTCCGCTTTGTCCCCGATTAAAGTGCTGGTGGAAATTGAACCGCGAATAATTGTGAAGTGACCGTGGTGCAAGAGGCGAGTATTCCGGAATTTAAACAGTACGTTAGTCGCTGCTGCCACGCCGGAGGTGTCCTTTGGCAGTGGCGGCCCTCCCCTTCCAAGAGTGGCGTTAATTATGGAATAGGGCTGTCTATAACTTGGAGTTTGATAGCTGGGCACCGTTTCCATGGGTTATGGAAGATTTGACCTGATTCGTCACGCGGTTCGGGTCTGTAGGCACCCTGTCAAAAATATGCTTTGTGCACGCGTGGGTTGTGTGGGTATGGGCAAGTGACACCACGAACGAGGGGTTCCCAGGGCGCGTCAGTAAGGGGCATAGCCTTGACTCTCCGAAATCCCATGAAGCATCAAGCATTTTACCCTCATTCCCTGGAATCTCTTCATCGCCTCCATTGAACCATACTTTACTTCCGTCTTTCTGTCATATATATATACACACTTATATTGCCGTAAAAAGGGGTCGTAATTCCCGTGCCTGTCTCCAGTTTCTTATTACTCGTTCCATCCGCTGCCCGACGATTCCCTGCCGCCATGGAGGAAAATAAGGCCACGATCTACGAGCGTTCCAAGGCGAAAATGAACGCGACCGGTAAGTGGTGGACACGAATGGGCCGCCAGAGAACTCGCCCCTACCACGCCTGACCATCCACTATGATAGCTGACCAAGGCCATAGCCACCTGATAGAGCCCCGGCCTTGCAGCTGACACCTACCCACCACACAAGGGAGTACCATACTAATTCGATACCCGTTCTACTTGATACCTGCCTCCTCCATTCCCTCTTTCCTATCTCCACCTTCCCAAACCCTTACTGTCCCGAGCCAGACTCGATTTTCGAGCCGACAGCCTATAATACCGTCGTAACCTTCCTCCGCAATGCAGGGGCACCGTTAGAGGCGGTGAGTCTCCTGGCCGGGAATTACCTCGGGCTGGGTTCCATGTGCAACCTGGTAGCCGACGAATGGTGCGAAATTTTGGGGCTCGACGGCTCGCAAATCGTCTACGAAGCCGCCAAATCGGTGATGCTTGAACGGTTCGATCCGGAGGCTATCGATAAGAAGTATATGGTTGACGGGGTAAGTGGAAAGGCGTGGGTTGTCGAATTTGCTTGGGGTGGTGAGTAGTATGTTGCTTTGTCGAGACGGGAGGGATTACCTGTTTTTATGATGGCGGTAAACCCTTTACCCGAAGCGGGCTTTAACTGTGTCTGTAATTACCACTTCCTCCCGCGCCCCTCTCCCTGGCAACAGCATCCGCCGACGTGGCTTGCCGGTATGATCGAGGACCACCGCTGGCGAGCCACCATCTACGAGCTTTCAGAACGGTATCCGCGAAGTTTGTTTCTCAACGCCGCCATCCAGCACATATCGCAGGCCGGCTACCAGTCCGAGATTACGAGCGCCACTACCGCGTCCAAGTACTTCAATATCTTCAACAATGTTGTACTCGACTCGTTCAAGCGCCTGCGCAATGCAAACGAGTCAAATTTTCAGGCCCGGTTTGAACCTTTGGCGGTACGTATCTGGGCGTGAGAGGGGTTCGGCGTTGCTCTATTTTTTTCCCTTGATCAACTTGACAGCAAAAAAACAACAACAAGCCACCAAGTGGCCACCGACTGAGGTATTACTTGGCGACTCATCCCATTATACCCGTTTCTCCTCGTACCGTCCCCCCCCGCACTCGATATCCCAATCCACAGAAAATATGCGCCCAGAACGAACATACCTACTTTGCAGCTCAGGCTGTCATCCGGGACTTGCTCAAGGACGACCCGATTGGAAACTACCCCCTGAAGCGCGTCTCCAATGAACTTGAAAAGGCCGCCTCGCGGCGCCACAATAAGTAAGTGTCAGCCGAGTACAATGCACCTCAATTTTTAAAGCATCCGTGCGTGCCATTGTTGGTGGACGGACGAACCTAGGATATCCACTGATAGACAGCTCTGTTCCGTATCTCTTTTCCCTACCCTTGCACTCCGTGTGCCATTTACCAGGCCGCCACTGTTGGGCAACATGAACCTCCTGTTGGCCGGGCTCCCGCTCTTCAATAGTGATGTATCCACCGCGATCCTGTCTATCAAGCAGAAGGGCGAGCTGTCCCCAGGTCACGTTGTCGCGGTAAGCTACCTCTGGACGCTTGCACCCTTAGGACACAACATAGTCACCTCCAAGCGTTGTACCCAAGGATGGAGAGAAACAGACACCACCGGGTACCAACCTTACCTAACCCTCCTTAACTTACCCCTGCGCCCGCCGACTCCTCAACGTCCTCTTATCCAGTTGTACAAGGCCTACAGCGGACCCAGCCCACCGCCGATCGAGTACCTGCAGGACATGACCGTGATCGATTTCTTGCTCAACAGCGTGTACTACCCGCCACCCGACACGGGCCGAGCGACGGTGAGTGGGGCCGGCCTCCGTCCGGAAATCAAGGACAAGTATATTTGGCTCCTCTCGCGGATCGTCAGTACGACCTCCAACCCGCTGGACTCCAGCAGTAGCCCGTCGACCGCAGACCAAACGCCCGATCACACCTACGCACGCCTCGTCGATCTTGAGAAACGCCTGCCCGTGCAGCCCAACGCGACCGATTTTGCCCAGGTCTCGGGGACCGTGATTGAGCAGTTTCTCGACCTCCCCATCCTTGCCGCCGCTGTCGTCGTCTGGGTGCGCTATGTCTTGCACGATGAGAATCACTACTATTATGGGACCTACTTCCGTCTGGCCGAAACCCCTGTGCCTCATCTACTGCTCGAGGAAATCGCCTACCGCCATCCGGTCCTCCATGCTCGCGTCTTCCAGGCGTACCGCGAGGTGTTTTCGGCAAAGATTAATACCCTCGGACCGGCCTTGATGGTACGTTAGGTGCCTACTTGTCGATTTTCCCCGTTAGATGGTACACTCGGGGTCGGTGTGGAACAAGTGTATCATTTTTTTTTGATACGTGGGCCCTTGACTAACCTAAGTTTTACCTCATATGTCCCTACCCACTAATCCCATTCGCCCTTTGTGACCGTAGACGGCCCTGCAAAAGTCGATCGTCGACCAGATGCTAAATCTGATGACATTCGGCTATTGCCTCCCAATCCTGCAATTTATCAAGCGGGTACAGCGCAAGATCGATGAGAGTCTAACGGTACATTTTGTGCGAAGAGTAAGTCACCGCATCCTCCCCCACCCTACCACCGCGCTACTCGTTAGGGAAGCCGGTGGGCTACACACTGCCCTCACCCATGTGTGTATATATATCCATATATTTGAAACGCCCGTCACGGGATCGGACATTCACCACCCCTTCCGTACATTAATTAAGGACGGTGGTGGGGAAGAATGTGGTCACCTCGGCGGGCATGTGATTCGAAAGGCCCAGGAATCCGGAGAGCGAATCAACTGACAGCGGCCCAGAGCCTGGTGGATACATTATGATTATTGGTATTATTTGGCTATTCTTTCACGATGCCATTTGTGGGGCGGGAAAGGTTTCCTAGTGCCCCCCCCCCCATTCCAATCTGACCAAACTGGTCGCCACCCCGGCACAGAGTACTAACCACAATTATCCAACACGATGTAACATGCCTTTATGTGCTCATTTCGCCTTCCCTCCCCCGGAATACTCCCCCCTCCCTCCCCCTCGCAGGTGCTCGAAATGATCGAGGCGCCCTATTCGGCCGCCGTCATTTCTGCCCTGGCTGAGATTACCGAACCCGTGGCCAAGACCGTGGTGGACATGTCAGAGCACCACCTGACGCTCTTAAATTTTGTTGGTAAGACCTATCTGTG
>JANBPT010000105.1:0-72670 GCA_027575765.1 Tieghemiomyces parasiticus | reverse complement strand
TCCCCCAAGAGTCCCACTCCCACCCTGGTCGACTTGTCCGGCTACCTGAGACACTTCGAACTATAGGGGCCTGGTGGCCGACTGGGGAAAGCGTACCACGTTATCCGCACGGTGGGCGAACGGGGTTTGGCGAAGCCAGCCTAGTATGGCGAGTGCCGGTTCGCTTCCTACATTTCACTCTCAGCCGCAGGGGCCCGCCGTCCGTACGGGCTTGAATGCGTCGCGTAGCGGGGAGTCCCGGACTTCGACACGTCTCCTGGTCTTGATTGAGCTGACCGTGCTGCATAGCCAGGATATCTTTACCTGCAGGCTGCCTGTGCGCTCTAGTGGACCGCAGTCGGCACGAGCTGAGGCCCATCACAAGCATTCGTGCCCTGGACTAATGCGGTCCTTTCCATTTAAGGAGCGGTGGTTTATAATAAGAAACTGTTTATGCATACCTGACGTAGAGGTGCAGGTGGCTGTCGGCAAGGTGGTATAGGGGGTGGGGGGTTCGACAGAACGAGGGACCTGCGGGATTCGAAGGGGGCTAAGATACTGGAGTGGGAAGTGTTCAGAGCCGGGCACCCTTATCTGTACCACCCCCCTGCCCTCCTCGTCCGAGAGCCTTAGGCCACACCCCCCTCCATGCTGTGCCCCCCCCCCTCCATGCTGTACCCCCCCCCCACCCTTTGGACTCACCGCATCCAAACCGGTATTGTGCATGGCAGTGTCGATTCCGTGCACCACTCGCTCTGCGCGCATGCGGGGGACTGTGCCCGTCCAGACCCCTAGCCAATCGCCTTCGCCAACCAGTTCGCTTGGGTATGGACCTATTAGGCACCCTTCTATAGACGGATACCCTACAAATCAAGCTGATGCCGTCCAACAGCCATTAGCCCGAACTCCCGGGGGGTGGTGGGGGTGGGCAATCTAGCGGAATGTTGACAGTACCACATGCCGATGGACAAGGCCTAGAGCTCTCGTAGGCCACCGTCGGGCCACGCCGAGCCTACACTATAGTCTTATCTGGTCTATCCCGCAGCTCCAGTGATCTTAATATTGACCTCTTATGAAAAGTAAAAGGAAGGGCCATTTGCTAGGGGTGGATTTTTGTATAGTGACGACTGTACCCTCATCCCTCACTTAAATAGCCTACCGTCGGTGCTGGTCTCCCACCCTGCTACCTTGAATCGGTGTATATGACGAGGGCGGCTGTGTAGTAGGCGGTAAGTTGTTTACCGGGAGCTTGTTGGGAAGTATAGTATGCCAATAGAAAGCACAATGAAGGTGGTGCGCAGGTTGGGTTGTTATCCTGAGACTACTATTGTAGATGGCTAAGTCGATCAAATACCATTGGTCGTCGTTGATCGGTAGGTGATGGGTTTATTTGGTAATGAACCCGGTAGGGGCAGGAGGAAGAGGAGGGATTGGCGGACCGAGCGGCTCAAAGGGTTAGCCGTCGAAATGAAATCCCCGTGGCAAACGAAAGTGGGGCAATCGAGGCACGGACAACAGGGTACACATGAGGTCTCCTAGGACCGACCCGGGCAGCTATAGCTACCGTGGCCTTGAACAATCCAAACTGGGGGCGAGTTTGCCCAGTGTTTCGTCTACCGCACCTCGCTTTGGAGCTGTAGCCTCCTTTGCAATCCAGTATACCCTCTCACCCCCGGTCCAATGCCACAATCCAGATCCGCATGCGACTCTCACCAGGCGCAATGTGGACGTTCACAATTGATATCAGGATTTGGAGCACCGCAAGATCGAAGACGGCTATGCCACATCGACAAATCCGACAGGTACCGTCCTTGCACGGGGTTGCATTACTCTCTAGGTGTAGTCAGCCTGCTTTCGTACGGGCCTCAGCTTTCGTGAAAGCACCTTTCCGGGCAACCCCGCCTTTGGCAGAAGGTTCAGACTGGTAGGAGGGTGCGATCCCTGCTCCACTGGACGAACTGTCCGTTACCCGGCCAGCAGGCGGCTGGCTCCGGCTTAGCAGTACTGCTCGACTAACAGGCGTACTGGGCTGGGACGGTGGATCGATACTGTGCAGCCACATCTACTTTAGAGACCCTCACAACTGCCCCCCCCCCATTACCAGGGTCGCTGCAGGGAATGGTTGTGGCCAATTAGCCGAATTTCTTGATCGGAGCCAAAGGGTTCGTGTTTTCAGGGTGCGCTCGTCATCAGGCAGAGCCTTCTGGGGTGGCCTGGGCTTATTTCTAGCCTTCCGGGGCTCTGAAGCGCCTACGCTTACGTGGGTTATGGACCCCACCCTGCGCGTCCCGACTAAAGCCGCGGGGCCTGGTCCGGTGACGCTCGCATCCCTCCCTCGATCGCGACGTACTGTATGGATAGCAGCCTACGGCATACGCTTGCAGTAGGCCTTCAACAATGAATCAGAGCGAGCCTACTGGAGCCCTTGTACCGATGGCCATGCTTCCAAGGTGGCTCTACTGTATTCAATGGACTTAGACTTCAAGACTCCTGATCCGCAATTGAACTGAACACGGTGCCAAATTAGGCGGAACGCAACGGGTGAGAGTGGAGGTTTGGAAGAGGGTGTGCGCGTAGGCTTCAGGTACGCACACTAGAAGGGCCAAAGGGCGCGTCCGCCGGAAGGATAATACAGGGTGCGAAATGGATGAAAAGCAACACGATAGTTGATGGTTTTATTCCCTGGGGTGTCCAAAGGACGGCTGGCGTCAGGAAGATAAATAGGGCCACATCGAGGGTACAGACGCTGGTGCTAGGAGGGATAACCTTGAAGGTAAAAAGAAAGGAGGAACATGGATGGTTGATAGGGGTATCCCGAGGCACAGCCCCCCGCGGCAGCACGGTGGTTGGCATGGCAACCGACGGCCGGAAGGCCTCTCGAAACCTTTGGCGGTAAAAGGCAACAGTCGACGGCTAAAGGCGGTTAGGCCGGTGAGGTTAGGGGATAGGGACATAGGAGGCCACCTGAGAAGCCCGCTCCGAACATGCCAGGTTGGGAGTGGATCCGGTCTTGGGATCAGGCGCACCAATACAAGGCGGCAGTGCGCAAAGGCTCGGGTGGATGAATAGCTAAACACTCCAGTTGACTCTCGAGGGCTCTCAAACGATTCGATATTGCCATGGCTTAGGTTGTAGGGGTGGGGGAGCGGGCCGAACTTTAAGAGGGCTAAAATCCGTTAACGATCCTGAGCTGTGCTGTGACGGGGTCCCTACTGTCCCTCAGTGGTTCTGTAGTGGAGCCTCATGACGGCCAGCATTCTGTTGGTCAATCTGTAGGAGCCAGTCGGGACGCGGGGGAAGTGACGGTGGGTTGGCATATTGCCATGGCTTAGGTGGTAGGGGTGGGGGAACGGGCCGAGCGTTAAGAGGGCTAGCCTTCTGTTGGTCGATCTTTAGGAGCCAATTGGGACGCGGGGGAAGTTGTGGTGGGTTGTCAGCTTGTGCGGCAGGCTCTGAAGACGACGGGGTGCTGGCCTGGTTGGCCGGGGGTTGCGGCCCGTGAGGCTTGCGAGTGGTCAGTATACGCAGTTTCTCCAGCATCGTATCTCGTTCGTTGGACCATCTTTTGTTCATTTCGTGGTCATAGTAAGGTGGAGTGGCCCGCGACAGTTCATTTAGCCATTTTCGCTTGACCGATATCGCGACTACGGTGTAGCTCGTTGGCTTGGCGACCTTGGAGTTGTCCTTGTTGATTTCATGGTCGATGTCGGCATGTCTCCTTTGCAGTCGTTCCAATGACCAGGGGTGTGGGCTAGTGAGCGTTTCGCGGTAGGGGAGTGGTGGGGACGGGCTCGATTGTCGAACGCTACCTGGGTAGCACTTTTTCATGACCTGATAGATGCCCTGAGCCGTATACTGTTGGTCCAGGGTGACTGTAAAGTGGAAGTAACGGTTACTACGTTTCTGGAAGTAGCGCTTGGCTGCTGGTGTGGTATCCGGAGAACTCCAGTATTTGTCATTGGAAGGGGCGACAACGGGGTGTTCACCGGACCCTTTGGGCGGGATTTGAATGGTAAAGGCGTCGTCGTCGCCGGTTGCGGTGTCGCTGAGGAAGTATTGGCTGGTCTGGGCGGTGTTTTTCTTGCTGAAAGCCGATGGTAGACGATAGCCATTTGCCGACGCGAACTCCTTTTCCAGGATCCTTAGTGCCTCAGATACGGTAATGCCGAGACCTTCATCAAGGTCTTGTGCTGGCAAGGATGGCTGCGACTGTTGATAATACCCCTCGCCGCCATCCTGATTGTCCCTGGGCCTGGGCACCGACTGGTGGAGCTTGTCACAGTATTTCGGAGGGCTGGCCGTGACAGCCAGGATCGCCGAACTGGCCAGGAATACGGCGAGGCACGTGACTCGTGCGCGCATGATTGCGTGAAGGACGCCGACTTGACGGCGGAAGGAAGGCGAGGGAGGCTAAACCTTAGCAAGGGACAATGATGGACAACGCCGAGAGTCCACGATGTAATAGCACTGACCGAAGAGAGACTGGCACCAACAGAAAGATAAATAGAGGGGCAATGCGAGAGGTGAGGAAAGAGTCGAGTGAGTATACGCCATTGTTTATATATATATATATAAACAGCCCACAGAGCTCACTGTCCGCCTTGGCTTTGGCCCCCATGGACGGCTACGGCGGGGGAAGGGGATGGGTGGGCACTTTCGTGTGGGGCGGTGGTTGCATAGCGGTTACACAGGACCGTTCCATGTATTGCCACTGGCTTGGCCCTCGTCCAATCGAAGCGTGGACGGCGAAGAAGAGCCGAGGATGACAGGAGAGTCAACAGAGGGGAAAGGGAGGGAGTGCAAGAGCGGGCGGGGGCAATTGGTTGCAGTGGACGCGGGCCCTTCGCAGTAGTCCCGATTCCCATCACCCTTGCGCGCTCCGCCGTAAGGACGGCCGGCTGGGACCCGCAGAGCCTCCCAGCCCGGCTGTAGCTTCGCCAACAGCTCACGCCGTCGGTCTGCTCTAGCCAGCGCCCTCTGTCGCGAGAGCAGCCGGGCTGGTAGTCCCAGGCTCCTTCGCCGGGCTAATCGTGCGGCCGCTCGGCCCTCCCAGCTTGCAGCAAAGACGTGTGCCGTTCAACCCGACGGCGACGGAGCGCTCGGCCGCCAGGCCCTGGGGCTTGGCTGTCGACCTATCGGTACCGGACTCGCAGTATGGACAGCAACGGCGAGCACGGCCGCTTGGAAGGGCAGGTGTGTACATCGCCCCCGACGGACCCGGGCCGGCAGACAACGGCTTTACCGGCACTTTGGCTCCGCTCCTCCACACGTCACACCTGTCCCCTCCCCCACGTCCTCAAATAGCACTTCCATGCGTTCCCGTGCCCGCCGACTGGCCCGCTGTCCCCACAATCGCCAGACCGGGTGACCGGGAGTGCGAAAGAGTAGGACGGGGTTGTCCAAGGGGAGGGGCAGTGCGAGGCGAGTGTGGCGCCCCCGGGGGAGTTGTGGCGCGGCGAGCCAGGCAGAGGGACGGTAATTGGCCCTAAGCCAGGCCACCGCGGACGTCTCCGTTCCACGGACCCTGCCGCTGTCTTGCATTCCTGCGCTACTCGTCCAGCTGCCCGTCTTCGCTCTTGTGCCACCGTCACTTTTCCCAAAGCCAGTCCGCCCATTCCCATTCCCGGTCCCTCCTCTCCTCATTGCCATGCCGCTCCATCCAGTCCAGGTCGTCCGCGAACTCATATACTCCCACCCGCCGACGGGCGTCGACGCCGAAAACACCCTCGACCTGTACACCCCCACCGCGGCCCCTCCTGACACCGCGGTCCCCCTCGCTCGGCCGCCCCTCCTAGTGTTCGTCCACGGCGGGGTGTGGCGAACGGGCGACAAAGCCGAGCACGCAGATCTCGGCCAGGCGCTGAGCAGCCAATACGGCATCGCCGTCGCGGTCGTCAACTATCGCCTCAGCCACCGACCGGACGAGGGGTCGCCGGCGGCCCGGGTGCTCATGCCGGCCCACGTACAGGATGTAGCGCGTGCGGTAGGGTTCCTTCTGGCCTCGGGCCGGGCCTTCGGCTACGATGCCCGGCGGGTGTACCTCAGTGGCCACTCGGCAGGAGCGCATATCGTAGCCCTCCTCACGCTGCAACCCGGCCGGTACCTGCGCCCGGCCCTCGCTGAGACCGGTGGACTGCCTACCACCGCCTCCCCGGCCGCCGACCCGCATCACGACGCCGTGCGCGGGACGTGCGGGTCGGCCGGGCTGTACGATCTGCCGCGGCTCGTGAGGACGTGGCCTTCCTACAGGGAATTTTTCGACCAGGCGTTCCCCAGCCCCCAGGAGGAAACCTTGGCTGTGTACTCGCCGCAGCTGGTTGAGCCCACGGCTACGCCCGTCCGGCCCTGGCTGATTTTGCACAGCGCCGAGGACGAGCTGGTTGACGAGGTGCAGTCGGCCGGATTCGCTGCGCGTCTGAAGGAACTGAATTACCCGGTCACCCAGTACTTTGACCTCCATGGTGCGCACGACGAGATGGTGTCCCGGCCGGAGTACTTCCAACGTCTGGCTGACTTTGTCCAGAGCCATCCGTAGCACGTTGAGAAAGCTCTGCTCCCTCACCTTGCCGCACAATGTTCGACCGCTCTACATAAATATGGTTTATATCGGTACATGCCCCCATCCCCATTGGGCCTCTGCGTACAGGCTGGTGGCCTACGACACCCAGATAACGTACAGGGGGGCCGCGAACGGGCAATGCACCACGGGAACACCGCCTAGTAGTACTCGTGCTGGAGAGCGTAGGTCTTCTCGGCCGTGGCCGCCGCGGCGGAGTGGGCGTCACCAGCCGTCCGTTGTTGTAGCACCGATGGCGTAAACACCTCCATCTTCAGCAGGGACCTCCCGCCAGGGATCTGCCGGACGAGCTCCTCGGCCTTGGGCACGGGCGCGAAGGTGACCTGAGCCATGGACATGGGCAGTGGGAGTGCAGTAGTCGGGGATTAAATCAGGGTCCGGAGAGTCTGGCCCTGTCGCGCCTGTTCCCCGGCTCAGGGGTCCACCCTGCCCTTGCGGCAAACTCGAGGATCACCTACCGTGGAATTCAGTTTGTCGTAGAGGGCACGGTCGGCATGAATCTCGGTGAGTACTCGGCGGGCCTCCTGCGCGTAGGCGGACTTGGGGTTTTTGGCCAGCGTTTCCAAGTCTCTTGCGGCGAGCTGGGCGAAGCCGACGGCCAGGCCGTTGCGGTCGTGCTGGTGGTGGTCCTTGGCCAGGTAGCACTTGGCGCAGGCCGTGAGATACAGGTGGCTGTTCCGGATGTAGAGCTGCAGGTCGGCCGTCATCTCGGTCACCTCGCCGGCGGACTGGGCCTGGAGCAGGCGTAGCGCCAGGTCGTACTCTTCCACTACGCCCAGGAGAAGTTTGGCCACCAGACTGCTGGACTTCTTTTGCGGAATGGTGATGCGGATGGCAATACGCTGGGCGTCGGCCAGGGCCAGTCTGATGGAGGGATTGCAGGCGGTGGTGGTCAGTGGGGTCAGTCCGGCGCTTCGGACTACAAGAGTCGGTAGGAGGACGGCAAATCACGCCGTCGAGGGCGGCTCGGCCGTGGTTAGTCAACCTACTTGGATAGCATGGTGAGCATCTCAGGGGCGAGATCAGGGGCCCAGTCGCCCGAGGCCGGCCGCCACTTGGAGGCAATCTGATCGCACACGTAGTGGTATACCCCGGCCGCTTGGCAGAGGTAGGCGATGGCCTATACGCGGAAGGGTGGCAGGGTAGGGGTGTGTACGCATGAGCTGGGTCCTAGAGGGGGGGTTGGTATGGGAATAAAAGGGAGGGGGAGCTGAGCTACGAAAGGCCAAGGTCACCACCGATGTGCGACGACCTCCTTTACGTAGTGTTTGTTTTTTGGGAACAGTTTTTCATTTTGGGCACGGGAAACATTGAGATACATGATTTAAGAAATAGTACCATAGTCGATTTATGGCCTCATGGTAGCTGACTCATTATTACTTACGGTGCTGTTGCAGAATATAGTAGTTATGGAAATAAATTGGCGAGCTTACTGTTTATTCAGGGTGCTTTATGCCGACTTATTTATACCTTGTAAAGCGGTCCAAGTTTATTTTGATAAGATGCCAGGAGATATAGGACCCGTTAGAACGAATTGGCTTAGATAATCGGTTTTGTGTGCTAAAGTTAGATTTTTGGAGGAATAAATATTTTGATGTTTTGCACCGTATATATTCTTATTCTCGGGGGATCCTATACCCGTTTAGGCGCCAGAGCCCAGCAACTTCTGTACAGCTGGTTCCCAGTCAGTTAGTCATTTAAATCTAACGGGGCCCACGTCCAATTACTGTTAAGCCGCGAATCGTTGTTTAGCTGGCGATTACACTGGAGGACCATGGCTAAGGGTGTTGGGGCCGGTACGAGAACGGCCTGATTAACTGAGAATGGCAGTGCTGGAAGAAGCAATAGTGTCCAGCATTGTGGTCGGTTCAGCAGACATGCCCTTGGATTTGCGGTCATAAGAATATTGCCATATTAAAGGGGGGGATTTACCTTGTCCGAAAGATAACGTCGAACAGCTCGGCCTTAAAACTGATATCAGGATTACGGAGGCGAGACAGTGCGTTAACCATGGGATTTAGGGACTACAGAATGATGTAGGCTTGAGTAATATTGATGATGGAGGACTGATTGGTTTCTACCTTGTCGACAGCCCTCGCTCCACAAACCCCCAAACTTTTGTGCGGCCTGCTTTGCTTTTCCTACTGTATTTTTTTTTCCCTGGCCGTGCACGGTATCCGACAGGCTCTCCCTAAATGTAAACTATGAAATTCCGCTGCTCCTTCGGGATAGTCCTCTATCGCATTTCATTCGTCGAGTCGCCAGCCTAGCACATCGCATACCATCCCAATCCTCTCCGACATTTTCACCTTCCATAAGCATGAGCACCCTGATTAAGCCCGGGCTATGGCAGTTTCTTCGGACCACCCCGGGGGTTCCCTACCGTCGCCTCCAGAGTACCTATAGCCCGGCCATGACCGTTTCGGCCTCGACCATGGGCTTCCAGTACGAGCGGGCCGTCGCCCTTACTCTCCGCGACTTTGGCATGGATACGATGCACTCGGGCCGGGTAGGTGATCGGGGCATCGACTTCCGAGGAACTTGGCAGCTCACCAGTGGTGCGAAACCCGTTGGCTTGGTCGGCCAGTGTAAGTTCGCGGTGGCTGATGCCCTTGGTGCGGTGGCCGCCGACGGCGTTGAGGACGACGAAGACCTCGAGTATGAGCACACCATACCAGCCGACCGGTTCGTTCAAACCATGGCACCCTCCAGTACTACCGCCGTCGACCCCGCAGTCCGAGTTGGCGATAGTGCGGCCCCGTCCGCCACGATCACCGCTCCCACCGGGCCTTCACAATACCCAGCCGCCCGAGGCCGTGCTGTGTTTGGCCCGGCCGGCATCCGCGACATGGAGGGCGTCCTCTCGCATCACCCACCCGGCACGTTAGGTCTCCTGGTTTCTAATCGTCGCTTCGGCATGGCTGCTGTCCGCCAGGCGATGGGATCGAACCTACCACTATTGCTGGTGAATCTGGCGCCTCCGGCGGGGGCCCTGCCCAGCTTACTGGGAACGAAACTGCAGTGCACCGGGTTTCAGTGGAATTACACTGCCGAGGCCCTCCTGCCGGGTCTCGTCGCTGTCCCGCGGTACCCTACCACGGCAGGACAGACTTTACCGTTCCCAGTTCATCCCGACACAGGCCCCTCACCGGCGGCGGTCAACTCCGCTCCTGAAATCATTCTATTGCTCCATGGTCGTAAAATTCAGCCCGCTCCCGCCTTCTAGATTTATCCCTTTTCGCCTCATCCCGCTGCCTTGGCCAGTGGTTGCCGGTGCGATTCCTTATTTATAGCGCCACAGCGCCGAGTCTCTGTAATGTACCCTTTCGATCCATACCACCACCGCACCAGTATACCTCTGAAGCATATCATGACAAAACTTGGTGTGACGGGTGGGCATGCAACCAAATTGAACCCGGCTGAGTCTGAAACCGAAAGATGGGATGCGTGTTACAACATATATATACATATATATATATATTTAACCCGGCAAACCTAGCGACCAACACCTTGGGAACGTATTGTCTAGGCCTAAAAAACTAGCTAGAAGCGCAACCATGCAGAGAGCTGCTATACCGCCTTTACCCGAGTCGGGTGAGCTGAGAATATTTAAAACAGCGACCATTGATTGTGCAGGGTAACGCATACAATGTAGCCGCCCACTTCTCAGCCCAATACGGCTCCCTGCTCAGCATACCTTACGCAGCTATAGCGGCCCTCATCCCTGCCCCACTATCGTCAAGCCGCCTTCATACGCTCTGCATCGGTACCCTCTCGCATCATCCCCATTGACCCTTACCCCTCCTCCCCCTCCTCCTCTACATCATCTCTGCCTATCACCTTGTAATTCCGATATTACCCGCCTACGCTAACCAGGGATGGCTGCTACACATCAGTCCGCAAAGTCACCCGCTGGATGTGAATCGAGCAAGTCGTCGGTCCAGTTCACCGTCGGCAAGCTGGATGCTGGAATGGTAGGTAATACGTCAGCACTCTGACTGATTCCTATCGTGCTCCCCCGAGTTTACTTGCCCAGGGAAGACACCTTGCCTAACCCTCCGCTGACGACCCACTATAACCACCTATCCCGGCTTCCCGGCATTATATACCAGGCCATGCTGTTGACCGAGGAGAACCACCTCATCGAGTTTCCATCCCTATTGCTGCCCAGCGGCGTAGCCAGCGGTTCCATCGTTAACATCGAGGTTCGTCGTAACGTGGCCGAGGAGGTCAAACAGCGCGAGCGTTTCGTCAGTCTCCAGGAGCAAATCCTGACCGAGTTTGGTACCGAGGAGCCCACGGCCCCAGTCTTGCGGGTAAGATCCGCTACACAGACCGCCGTAGCGCTGGAATGGGACCCGCTCCGCCTGGCCACTGCCGACCTATCCCGCCTCGTCTTGTTTCGCGACGGGACCAAACTGTCCATGCATGTCCCGCTAGACCAGACCATGATCAAAGTAAGCGGGTTGGACGTGAATCACGAGTACAAGTTCAAGCTCGACATGTACACCTCAGCAGGCACCTACGAGTCCAACGTCGTCGCCACCCGGACCCACGCCCTGGACAACCTGACCGGTATCCACGTGGCCTTCGGTGATTATGAGAGCGAGGCCGAGATCCAATCTCTCCAGTCCTGCCTGCAGCGGGTCGGAGCCCGTTGGTCGGATGACGTGACCCTGGACGTGACCCACCTGCTCTGCCGTACCCCGCGCGGTCCCAAGTACGAGCGCGCTGTCCAGCTCAATATCCCCATCGTAAAACCCGACTGGCTGATTGCCTGCGAAACGAATAAGAAGCTACAGCCGGCCCTGTCCTACTACTTGACGTAGACGCCGGGGAGTGGTGATTTGTGCCTTGTCATGGCTGACCTTGCCGTATGCGTATATATATTTGGCCGTATTTGAAACGAAGGCCCACTTGTAGTAAAGTGGAGATGTCGGGTAATGGCTTGTGAATTGCCGAGTTGTGCATGAACCTGTAGCGTATGGATGTGGTGGGTCAGCAGTGCCGACAGCGAAGTGCTATTGGGCGGTCGCTAAGGTTGGGATTGATCCTGAGTGTCGCAATATCAGTTTTGCAATTGATGAGGTACGGCGGGAATGATGGTGCACGCTAAACCATCAGGCGGTGATAAATTATCCCTGACCCGCCCTGTAGATGAGCCATGTCGCCCGACTGTACGATATGCGCTCCAGGGCGGGAAGCGTTTATAGTGGAACTTATAATAGAAAAAAGGGCAATGGGAAAAGCGCTACAGAGGCTTGGCAAGGTGGCAACGGTAAAGTCGCGACGGCAAATATGAAAAGCGGGATGCGTCCACCCTGAACTGGGACGCAGTTCGAAAGGACTCTCCCAACCAGCTCCAGTACCGTTAAACGGCAGATCGGGGCTGGTAGTTGCGGCTGTCTTCAGGTGGTCCACAACTGCTAAGGGTGCTCGACCGGTGGTCCGACGTGGAGTTGGCGAGGAGTTGGCGGGTTGTCGGTTCACGGATATCCACCCAGGTCTCGTACGAAAAATTACGGGCGCACCGACGGATGGTCCAGAATGTAGCAAAGATGAGCACCATCCCGCCGACGATCCCGACCACGACGCCAGCAACACTGATACGGGTGACGGTCTTGGTCTCGTTGTTGAGGATAGTGATGAGGAGGGCAGTCCATAGGATGCAGCACAGGCTGGCGCTGCGCCAAAAATTGATTTGGTCGACATAGCACGGTCGCATCTTGAGGTTGACGGAGACCAAACCAATCATGATGACCAGGGAGATAATGCTGCGGACCTTGCTGAACTCGTTGGGGACCAGCAAAAAATCGATAGTGAGGAGCAAACCTGGTAGCGGGAAGTGGGAAAGGAGTCGGTTCCAACAAGTTAGGTATGGTCATCTGGGGTGACTGGTACCCGCTTTCCCCCTTTTCTACATTTATAGACCCTGACTTGGCCCCGTTTTACCGTCGGAAAAACGGCCCGCACTGTACTTACTGAGGTTCTTGATCATAGCCACCGATTTAGACTTGAACAAGATTTCGCCTTCGACGGGGGTCCGGTCGTAAGAGGTGACGAACGTGGTCATCATCACGTAGGCAATGGTGTATCCCACCAGGGAGGCCACCAGGTACGCCACCGGCTGGATGCCAGGGCCGTGGCACTTGAACAGGTTTCCGCGGTCGAGATCGCTGGGACTGCCGGCAGCCCCTTCGGAAAAGACCTGTTTAGACAGGCACTGGGCCGAACTGACAAACACCATAAGTACCGGGAGATACAGTAGCGACACGATGGGCACGAAGTAACTGACCCAGTAGATAGGCCAGGTCCGACCGGCGTCCCGGCGGCGTTCTGAACTGTTGATAAGGTGGAAGGCAATGGAGCCGAAAAAGAAGATCACGACGCTGGTGAAGACGGTCCAGAACAGAATCACGTAGAGATTGGACGAAAGCCGCGGGAAGAAGGAGGTGATGGCCAAAATCACGTCAACGGTGCCCAGGGACCCCTGATCGACGGCCACGATGGTGGTGTTTTTAAGAAGGTCTTGCAGCGGGAAAGACAGGAGCTGGATAAACTCGACAACCAGGATGACAATCTGCATCGTGTTTTGCCAATTACGCTCGTAATGGTTGTACACCGTCTTGCTGATCACATGGTGCTTGGTCTGGTCGAGGGTAACGGTCTTGCGACGCTCGTAGTAGAGGTGCTGACGGGTCATGTAGAAAAAGTTGAGCATGATAAAGAAGAGGAATGTGCCAGCCATCATGCTCCGCTCGCTGACGATCTGGTTAGCCTCAGCCTTGGCGAGCTGGATCGAATTGAGCGAACTGCTGTCTAGGGCGGGGGCCAGGACACTTTGAAGGATACCTGCAAGGATTACCCCGAAGGCGATGACGATGCCCAGTACGAACGACCAGCTGAGCAGGTGGTGACCACGGAACGGTTTCATGCGCGACCAGGAGAGCGGCATGGTCTTGAGGGTGCGTAGTTGAGTGTGGAGGTTCTCAATCAAGTTTTCCACTTCACGCTGAGTCTGCATACGTTCCAACAGCACCACTTCGGGTTCCTTGGTCTTGTCGGTGATCCAAAAAAAGAGCAGAGTTCCAAAGATGGAGACGAAGAGAAGCGCAAAGAAGCAGCTGATGATGATAATGTCGCCTTTAGTGGTGCCCGTGGGTTCGGCGGCGGTCTTCCGCGTGCCTGTGGTGTGCTGGCGGGTGGGTGACATAGAAGAAGGGCCGGAAGCCAGCACCGCTTTCATCGTGAGACCGAGAGCTAGCTGGACCCGCGCAAGGAAGCGCGGATGGCGGGGAACGACCATGGCCGTAGTTGGAGGTAGCCCTTGCCACCAAGTTGGAACGGGCAGGCTAGGGTGCGTAGGGACGGACAAAGGGAAGTAACTGCTGAGTAGCGCAGGCTGAATTCGTTGGGGTGACGGAGATGCAAGTTGGGGTGATGCTGAGACCGTGGTGATACGCACGCACGCTGCAGCGAGGAATGAGTGGGTCGGAGATAGAAATACAGGGCGAAGGAGGTAAGGTAAATTGGTTAAGGGAAAGGGCGAACGAAGTAAGCCGAGGAAGGTTTGGCAGGGCATTTATCAAGTGGCTGGTGTGGAGTATAGATTGACTCGTCCGCAGGAGGTGAGATGGGAGTTTTACCTCCAGGCGCGTTGTTGGCGACTACGTCCCGGTGGCGCGACGTTTAATGTAAACAAACCATTCCAGCGTCTTTACGCGTCCCACCCCGGCTATGCGGCAATCTCGCGTACCCGGGTGTGGTCCCATCTCGGGATAAAATATATCACGTGATGTATATTCCACTAGCGCTGACATACACCAGCGGTTTTTGTTGAATAGGGTAGGGGGTCAGTGAAAATGCTGCGAAAGGCCCCCAGAGGTCAAAGGTAGCGGCCCCGGGGGTTTAGGTCCTTTCCCATCCCTCGCCCTTCACTGCCACGCTTCGCCAAACGGTGACTCCATTCTCGACGGCCGGTCTGTATCCCAGAAGCTCTTGACACCAAGAAACGTCCACCCGCTTGAAATTTGCAACCCAAACATCGCTGTGAAACCGACCCTCCCCATCTCCATACACACACGCGCACACGCACATCCCCGCTGACCATGGCCACCCTCGTTGTTACGCCGGGCACGCGCATCGGTAAAGCCGCCGATTTCCAAGCCGGGCCAGGCACCTACGTCCGCGACGACCACATTTACGCTGCCACGCTCGGCCGGCTTAAGCAGCTCCTACCGAGTACGGAATCGGACACGACGATCAAGGATAAGGACGAAGACGCCGAGCAGGCTGATAGTGATAGCGATGGTGACGACACCATGGCCACAGACCAGCAGCCCAAACTACCCGCCGACCCTCGGCCGGTCCTCTTCGTCGCGCGGCGGAAGGAGCAGGACACGGTACCGAGCGTGGGTAACCTGGTGGTGGGCAAGGTGCTCCGGATCAACGCGCGGTTCGCCACGGTGGCCATCATGATGGTGGAGGCACGGCCATGCAAGGAGGACTACCAGGGCGTTATCCGGGTCCAGGATGTCCGAGCCACCGAGAAGGACAGCGTCCGGATGGCCAACTCGTTCCGTCCAGGCGATATCATACGCGCCCGGATCCTGTCGCTCGGCGACTTGCGGTCGTACTACCTGTCCACCGCCCAAAATGAATTGGGCGTGATTCTAGCCCAGAGTGTCGCCGGCGCCCCACTCGTCCCCGTCTCATGGGAGGAGATGCAGTGCTCCAAAACCAAGGTCGTCGAATATCGCAAATGCGCCAAGCCTTACTAAATACCACGGGCCATTTCGTGTATAATAAAGCGCAGTACGACCCCTAGGCCCCCACTTCACTTGGCAAAGCTTGCAGATCAGACGAATTGCCTACGCGCTATGCGGCTACTACGGGGAAGGGAGGATTAGGATGATGCGACACCGCAAATTATCCCCCCCCCCCATTATAGGCGTCTCATCACGGAATTACAATTGGCCCCGAAAAAACAGGCAAGGCGATTCGCCACCATAAGAGTTACATTATCTAAAAGGCCTAGTGTACGCACATGCTAGAAGTAAATAAAGAAACCATCGTTATTGACACAAATGCCCAAAATGAAGAGAGTTCCAGGGCCTGACTAGGCCACTGACTTTTGCCGCTTGCGGCCAAACGACCCGCCCCGGTTTTTGTTATTTTGGTGCCGCTGGAACTTATTCCCGGGGTCGGCAAAGTGGTTGACCTTCCGACGGGCCTTCTTGCCCTTACCACGGTCGAGAGCCCGGTCCCAGGCGTCCGGGGCGACGTTCTTGACCTTTTTGGCCTGGATCTCGGCAAGGACGCGGCGTTGGGCCAATTTGAGGTCCCGGCGGCGTTGCTTGGCACTATCGAGGGTGGCCGCGCCTCCATTATGGGCTGTCGCCGCCCCAGTGTCACCATCGTCCCAGGACTTGACGGTGGTCTTGAGATCCTTCACCTGGAAGGTACGCTTGGCCGGGGCCGAATTGGGACGCGGCCGCGGGGCCGCCGGAGGAGTGTACACGGTCGGGGGGGAATGGTGGTGAATGGTGTCCAGTTTGCGTTTCAAACTGCCGGGTTTGACCGGCGAGGCGACGCGCGGCGTGCCAGGGCTATCGGATAGATCGCTGACGGTCCAGCCCGTGCCGATCGCGGTGGCGGTAATGGTGGTAGCAGCCCGCGCGGGAGTGCTAGTGCCGGAGGACGCAGTGGAGGAGGCCGTGGGCCATCGAGACGTGGCCGCCGTCCTGACCCCGTTGGTCGGGGTTGCTGGCTTAGCCACGTTGGATATTTTAACCGGCGACGGGGCTTTGGCTGCGGTTAGAGAAGCTGTGGATGGCCCAGACTTAACTGATGCTGGGGCCGGGATCGGCTCGGCCTGGGGCATTAATGGCACCACGGGGCGGTTATGGGGTTTTGTGGGCAACTTGGGGCTGGCCTTTTGTTCCAGGGGCCGGGTGGCGGGCGAAGCTGGCTTGGCGGGCGGGGCTGGGGGTCGAAGACGCGCAAGCTCCTCCGGGCTCAATAGCTCGCCTTGGTCGTCAATGTCGGCGCTACCCGACCGGGGAGACGCGGGGTCCGGGTGGAGGCGCATCCGCTTTGAGACCGGTGTTTGGCCCGGGGACACCAGCGAAGCGGTGCGATCCTTTGGGGCGGGAGACCGGTTGGCCGGAGCCTTGTCTGTGCGCACGTAAAACAGGAGGTAGGCCGAGCGGGTCAGTACAGTGTTTAGGCTAGCCTGGGACACGGACGAATCATCCATGCGGAACCAGATCCCAGCGGGCGACTTGACGTAACAGTAGTAGTGGCCCGAGTGACAAGATCCTCCAGAGTGTACAAGTACGCCGTAAAGGGCGTACCGTGTGTGGGTCTCCGCGGCGCGGCGGGACGGGCTGATGAACGGAGCGAGGTCCAGGGACTCCGGGTAGTCAACATGCTTGTTGATCTTGCCGTCAAACATGCTGTGACCGAAGCTGAAACGCTTGAGCTGAACTGTCAGCACTTCAGGGGTTTGGTACACCGTCATTTGCTTACGGGCGTCCACGAGCATGTTGCACTTTTCACACTTGTACTTATTGGCCCCGCTCAACGACTCCGGTTTTGTGAAGGTCTGCAGGGCGCGCTCCACCGAACTGCAGTGGCGCACCTCGAGGCTCAGGTCCAAGAAAGGGTCGAAGGTGTTGGAATCGTGCTGGCACTGGCCACAACGAATCTGGCTCTGCAGGTAGCCACCAAAGATGCCGTGGACTAGAGTGGTTTCCTTGATGCGGTGGTCCATCTTGGGATCGAACCCAGTGAGGCAAGACTTCTGCATGGCCTCAACCACATAGCGCAGAAACTCGTGCGAATCCTCCTGACGACCGAGCCGCATGTGCTTGGCGATAGCCTTGAGCCGTCCAGCGAACGTCTTGGGGCTAATAGCCTGCTGATGGTGCGAATGGTGGGCGCCACTCCCGAGGGCTCGGTTCACGTGGCGTTCGAGTTCGCACAGGACACAATAGTCACTGCACTTGCACTGGGCGGTGTGCCCGTGGGCCAGTAAGTAGTTGGCCAGTGGGGGTGTGTACGTCAGGCACTGCAAAACTGAGTTTAGGAAGCAGGTGTTGCCCAGGTTGTGTAGGCCCGGGCCGATGGGCCGGATGGACTGCCAACCCAGGGCGAGGCGGTCCTTACGGAAGAGGTTGTGGGCCGCACGGCGGAACCCGCTGGCCGGGTCGACCAGTGGCTGTTGCTTGTGCTGCTGCTGGTGGGCAGTGGCGTTTTGGGCGTCCCGAGACACAGCGTCGGCGTTCACGGCCCGGAACTTGCGTCGCAGAGCGTCCATTTTGGGGTCGGGCCGGGTCGATTCCTTGAACTCGATACGACGGGTCAGGAAGGGCTGGTCCTGGCGCCCGGTCTGCAGGGCGAGGAGGTGGTCCACATCGGCTCTACCGGGGCCATGGACGAGGGGTGCCGGCGGGGGATCGACTAGGGAGGGGGCCATAGCTGAAGTCAAGTGCGGGATTGTAGACGTGACGCGGAAAAATCGGGTGTGACGGAGGGCCGGGACGGCGCGGGGCATGCGCCAGGGCAGTTAATAGGGGGGGCAAGAAGGTATGGCCCAGAGAAACTCGTGCTAGGATTGCAAAGGGCGCGATGGAATCCGCTCGGCTTTGTGCGTCAAAGTGCGGCAGCTGGGAAATGAAAGGGGAGTGGAGAGGCTAGGCGAAGTCAAGATACCGGTCGATTGAAAAAAAAAATGTTGGGCAACACACATCAGTAGGGGGATTATTATTGCCACCTGAAGCCTGCGCCGTTGCCACTCCGTTCAGGCTCATCAATGCCAAATTTAAAGTGTGCGTCGAACATGAGGAGCTGATAGAAAAAAAAAACAGCTTCCGGACAGAACAATCAGTACAGCTCGCCCTCCGCCATATTCAGGGACTTCGAGATGCTTTTGGGCTAATCCAGTGCGCGAAGGAAGTGAGGTACTTATTGTGCGAGGGGATCAGGGACTAACACTCGCCTAACGACCTGCTTTTATCGAGGGCGGGAGGGTTCTACTCCAGGTGGGCTACGGCCACTTTTCTACGCAATCCAGAGTTGACAGCGGACGAATAATCCAACTGTGGACCTGCAGGAGACGTTGTGGGAGGGCGGGGGTCCCAGCTATTAGTTGGCGGCCAACACCTGTTCTACCTAGTGACCAGATATCAAGTTCCCGTCTAGCTCTTGATAGCCTTTGACCCTATCGAGTCCCAGATGATCACGTGTCCCATTTTTCAGCCGGTTGAGCGAGACAGGAGGGAGCAATTAAGCCTCCGCCTGGCGAGCCCCATCACTGCACTCAAGTGGCCGAAGCCAAGCTGTCAGGGTCCCGTGCTCCTAGCGTACATTTCCCCAGGCTATTTTCATTCGGACCCGAATCCCACCTTTCGACCCCCCGTACCTGGTCCATCCCATACCCATTCGTGATAGCCAGTACATATTCAAGTTCACCGCATCCAGTGCCCATAGCCGTCCGACCCCGCACACCCGTCAACATGAGTCGCCGTCGCGTAGGCCTATCTCGCATTCACTATGAGATGAACAATAAGGTAGCGCACAGTACCATGGTTAGAAGGGCGGAAGATGGTCGCGGCACCTATGCGTCGGTGGATATTGGCAACCTCTGCCCTGCCCATCGGAGGACCCGCAATAACTTTCATTTCAAGCAACACGATATAATTAACCGGCCGACCAACCACTACCATCTTGACGATTCTACTCGACCATTGCACATTTTCCCCCAGGAACACTTTAGAGAAGCCGGAAGCAATATTGCTGCCACCGAAGTTGAGCAGGTAGGTTGCCATTGCTAGAGTCACTTTGTACTACTGTACTCATTATCGGTTCAATGGGCCAAATGGACCAACGTCGCCGCTCACGCTGTTACTCTCCACGCTACTCATTAAATCCCACCAGCTTCAAGGCCAGCTCAACGTATTCAAATCCTACCTTGAGGATTTCGCCCGGAAGCACCAGAAGCAGATTCGCAGCAACCCAGCGTTTCGCTCTCAGTTCCAAAAAATGTGCCAGCAGATGGGCGTCGATCCTCTAGCATGTAAGCTGTCAGCGTTTACCTACCGCCCCTCCCATCAGCTCCTGCTATATTCACACTTAACATCTCAGTCTACAACCGCTAATTGTCCACAGACTGTCTTCCTCATACCATTCCCCGCCATGGGTCGTAAAACATGCAACCGGCACCATCCGCAGCGAACAAAGGCTTCTGGGCGGACCTGCTAGGATTTGGCGACTTTTACTATGAACTCGGCATCCAGGTGATCGAGGCTTGCATCTCTACGCGCCACGCTAACGGCGGTCTCATCACCATGGAGGACCTCTGCAAGCATGTAGAGGCCATGCGCGGCAGGAACGCTCAGGAAATCAACGAGTAAGTTGAAAGCCGAGACGCTGATATCGTTGTCGGCCTCGAAAAACATAATGAAGGCCTTTGCCAGATGCCTCCCGGGGACATTATTACTAACGAGGCCTGGCTATCATAACTTCAGTCAGGCTCACCAGCGTGATATGCTATATCACCCGGCCCCGATAGGTAACGCTGTCACTTACCAGTCTGTTACCGATTGTAACATTATCCTCCACTTCATACACCCTGCCCTGTTAAATCAGGGACGATATTATCCAGGCGATTCGCTGCCTTGTCCCACTGGGTAGCGGATTTCAAGTGACGGAGATTGGCACAAAGAAACTGGTGCGCTCCATCCCACGCGAGTTCAACACCGACCAAGCTCAAGTGCTTTCCCTCGCCCAGGACGCGAGCTACGTGACCGTTGACGTTATCGCCGATAAGGCCGGGTGGACCGGCGAGCGAATCACGTCAGTTTTGGTAAGCTATACTTAACTCTATGTACTGTACCGCCTCGCAATAGCAGTCTACAACACGGAAATCATGGAGGTCGTCTACCGAACTAATGCACCGTCATCTCGCTACCTGCTCACGCCGCTTAGGAAATGATGCTGCGGGACGGCCTGTGCTGGATCGATACGCAGGGACCCGAAACGCGATACTACTTCCCAACCTACTTTTTCGCCGGTCTATCCCTGGTCTAGCTCCATACGATGCTCACATACGTACCTAGCTCCACACTGTAAGATCACCACATATACCGATGTACTATATAAATATAGATGGCACTTTATTTTTCGCGTTTGATAAAGCTTGATGTCTCAGAGATTGGCGCTATAGATGAAGCCTAAGAGTGTCTAAGGGTAGGAATCGATTGACCTTGTGGTGGGCGAAGCACTGGAGTGGCTTTATTAAAAGGATATGCAAGTGTAGAAAGGTAAGAATATAAATCTTGTCCAAATGCCGGCGCTGTGCACGCATTACAGAAGCTGATGTCGCCGGTGCATCGGTGTGGTTGTCAGTGAAGGGCTCGATGGTTCTCCTCTGCCAATGGATAGTTGGTCGTTTACACTGGTGATATTCGGCTTGGGCAAGTGTTAGGTAGAAAGTGTGGACGTTGGTTGCTGCAGGTGAGGGAGACGGTTGGAGTTACCTCCCGAGGTTTGGAGCGCAGTTCCTTTTCGGGTACAACGGTTGTAAACCTATTCATAATTAAGCCATTACCTGTTTCGTAGCTTAGCCTCTTTCTCCTGCATGTCTACTTCTGCAGTATCATCCCTCCAGTGGACCCAACTTGACCAACGATGAAGCGCAGACCATCATTTATCAATTTTATTGTACGGGTCGTATTATGACCGAAGGTGGCGAGTGGGCCAAAGATTCAAGGCAGAGGCGAAGTTTACACCATACAGAGAAAGGGGACGTTTATTAGTTGCGAAGACAACGAGCCACAGAGGAGGCCCACCACTTAACCCTTATATATAGAATAAATGCGATAACGTGATGTTGGTCCCAAAACTGGGAGGAAGGTATTGGCGGCATTGGAGGATTGGCGTGCTTGGTTGGCCTTTCCGCCGCTGGTAGGAAATTCCAAAGTTTTGTACGCCAGCGCCAAGCTACCTCAAGGCCTTCCTTCCGGTTACAGTATGACATTATAAATTAAAATCCAAGCTGAACATCACGCTGGTCCTGGCTGCCCCTTCCCGCACCACTGTTAACAGGTGGCAAACTCGTTTTCGTCAGGGCCACTACTATCCCTGAAGGTAATTCTTGGTCTAGCCGCCCGTCAGGTGAGAACTGTGAAATTTGCAGGGATATAATCCTGGAGCTGTTAAAAAAATACCCTCAGCCAACTGCCGAGCCACCAGCTCATGCCTGCTACACTTCCCCTAGTACCATGCGCAGAGACCTGCACAGGGACCTGGGGCTGTGTAGCTATTGTAATCGCTAGGTCTTTTATAACCTCACCAACGACCAGGGCCACCAGTGGGTACGTTCTGCCACCGAGTTCCTGGAGGAGTTTGACAGGGCTAGTGACTACCTGCTGGACTCCACTGTCACAGGTGAGGAGACTTGGGTGTACCTTTATGATCCCCCCTGCTGGCTCTGATTGCCGGAGATGGTGCCCTCAAGGGCGGCCCTGTCCCAACTGAGCCCCACCAAGACCGTACCGCACCCAAGTTAATGCTGACCTGGCCATCTGCGACTTCTGCCTGTTCAGGAAACTCAAACAGCGGCTGAGGGGTAAGAAGTCCACCACACTAGAGGCGGGTTGTGGACGCCTGGCAATTGGAGCTCGCTAGGCTCCGCCCCAATGACGTTAGAGCCTGCTAGAGTAGCTGGATAGAAAGAGCCCGCCAGACGGTGCGGCGTCACGGCTATTCTATTCAATAACCATCACTAAGCATTGTGGAAACGTGAACTTTGCTCTTTCTATATTGTCTCCCAGGAATCTCAACGGCGAGCGGTGTCGTAGATAAAAATTACCTAGAGGAAACTAAGGCTAATAACCAACGAAACAAAGACTAGTAAACGAAAAGACTTACGAACGAATTGAAGGTTGATGACGGAGTTGGTTGTGGGTAGATAAGCTATCGTATATTGAGTAGCGACCCAGAGGGTCTTCCATATCAAAGGATGTCGGACATTCTTCGTAGCAGCTACGGCTTGGGTTAGAAGGGAGCTCAAAAGACAATAGCACAAGGCGGGGCTAGCGCACAGGCGAATATGAAGGCGACTGCGTGACTGCCAGATTAATAAGGAATAGTATTAATGGAAGCTAAGCCCTAAAAGGATAGAGGCGGTAGCTTGGTAGCTGCTTTCACATTCGTCTGGGCGCTAGCCCCCCCCCCCCTTGCACTGTCGTCCTTTGGGTTCCCTTCTAACCCAAGCCGTAGCTGCTACGAAGAATGCCGGACAACCTTCTAAAATAAATGACCCTCTGGGTCGCTTCTTAATAAACGATAGCTTACCACACACACTCACAACTGTTTACGTCATTCTTCAGTTCGTTCGTAAAACTTTTCGTTTACTAATCTTTAGTTCGTCGGCATTTAGCTCAAGTTTCCTCTAGAGTGGTTTTCCCTACGACGCATAGGGATACGATCACTTCTTCGATTCCGGAAAGCGTAAATACAGTTGGACCAGGGGGAACTCTTGCGTCAAAAGGCCGAAAAAAGCATTATACCCGATATTCGAACCTGCGCGTCAACCGGGAACTGCTGCCGGGGGTAGAAAAAGGATAAGGCATAAATGAGGGAGGACACGGGGAAAACAAGTCATTGAGTGGTGCCGGCGAGATGTATAGGCGGCCAAGCGATGAAAGACGCAGCGTAGGAAGGTTACTTCAAGGTGTAAGAGCCGTAGGTGTGGAGCCCGGTTAATACGCGCGGTTTCAGGTACGGCAGGGAGGGCGAACCTCTCAGGTCGGGTTAAGATGGAGTTTGTGACGGGTAAGGCACGCGGACCCGGGGCAGTGTGATGGCCGGAACGAGGCCTTGGCGCATAGCATTTCCCATTCCGCCGCAGTCAAAGCGCCCTGCTGGTCGAATAAACCTCCAACCGTATCTTGGTGCACAGAGAGGCCCGGGCCGCCCGCGTTGTAATGCCGGGGTTTGGCCCCTGCTGGGCTGAACAGCTGACTATGGCAATGCGTGCGTTTTCCCCGGCGCTCGTCTGGAACGGTCGACCTGGCGCCGTTTCCCGTTCTTACCCGCCTTGGCCACCAGTGTCTCACCAGGCCTTGGCGCGCAGATGTGCATGAGTGGCAAAGCCATGGTGGGAAAGCAGGGCGTAGGGGTAGGGCGCGGTGCTGCGCGTGCGAACAGCATCCTTTTCACCCCCAGTGCCCATCACGCTGTCGTCATCAGGGCCGCCTTTCACCAAAGCCCTGCGTATATGCTTGTGTGGGACTACCCTAGGCGAAGCTAGGCAGGCTCAGAGTTCCACTCCCAACGACTAACTGTCACTTAACATTGCCCCCCCCCTTGCACACTATGCGCCCATTTACTTTCCTTTCCCTACGTATCTGAATACCATCCCGTTCACCCTACCCGCTACGCCATGAATTCCGGCGCCTTTTCTCTGCGTGCTGTGGACCGGGAGAAGGCCGAGCGCGACCTTGCCCAGCACATCGCCAAGGCGTGTAACGAGGTCGAGACCGCCCCCAAGCAGAAACATGTGCGCGCCATGATCCTCTATACCTGGGACTACAAGTCTTCAGTGTCCATCTGGTCCGGCCTTAAGGCCCAGCCCCTGCTGGCCGACGAGGTCAAGTGCTTTAAGGCCCTCATCTGCATCCACAAGGTCATCCGTACCGGGCACCCCGTGGCCATCAAGGAAGCTGTCCGCGAGATGCCTTTCCTGGAGACCCTTGGTCGTCAGGCTATGAACGATGGCTGGCGTGGCTACGGTAACCTTATCCGTGGCTACATCAACTTCCTCCTGGCCAAGCTCGAGTACCACCGCCTCCACCCGGAGTTCCGTGGCGATTTTGACTACGACGACTTTACCAGTCTTAAGGAGACCAACGACCCGAACGAAGGGTAAGTAGCACCTCTGAATCATGTTTGCCCAGCTCCCCCCTTAGCTCCGAGCCACCACCACCACACCTGTTCCTAAACTTAACTTCGTAACCCATCCCTCTTGTCTCTTCACTTCCATCCCTTGACCCAGATACGAAACGATTTCGGATTTGCTCAGTCTGCAGGACCGCCTTGACCAGTTCCAGAAGCACGTCTTCAAGGGCTTCCGCAGCACCTCCAATAACGAATGCCGCATCTCGGCCCTAGTTCCGCTCGTCGAGGAGAGCTACGGTATATACATGTTCGCCACCCGCATGCTAATCGCCATGCACAAGCGTGTGGACATGACTGACGCGTTGGAGCCCCTGCGTGGGCGCTTCAATACCCAGCATTACAACCTGCGCCGCTTCTACTACGAGTGCTCCAATCTGCGCTACTTGACCAGCCTGATTACCGTGCCCAAGCTGCCCCAGGACCCGCCTAATCTATTCGGTGACGATGATGAGTCCCAAGCGGTGGTCGTCCGGCCGCGCGAGGCGCCGTCACCACAGCCCAAGTCGCCCCCACCCCCGGCGCCGGCCGTTGACTCTGACCTCATCGCCCAGCAGGAGGCTGAGCTCCTCCGCCTTCAGCGCGAGGAGCAGCAGCGCCAGCTCCTCCTCCAGCAACAGATGGAGGCCGAGCGGCTCCAGCAGCAGCACGAGTACGAGGAGCAGCAGCGGCTGCTGATGGAACAGCAGCGTATGGCCCAGGAGCAGCTCCTGCAGCAGCAGATGCAGCAGCAAGTTCAGGGCCGCTTGGCCGAGCTGGAACGCGAGCTGCTCAACTACCGCGGCCAGCACGAGCGCGACCAGATGACCATCGCCCAGTACGATAAGGTAACTGTCGACTCTGCTCCCGCCCGGTGCCTTCCCTCTCCGGCCTAGTCCCCCTATCGACCCCTTTCGGAGCTAACACCTTAACCTCCGACTGACCATCCCACCATTACATGCAATTGATACGCTCTACCTCTCCCCTCTCCCTTCTCCAGCGTGTCAAGGCCCTTGAAGAACAGCTTATGCAGTTTAACCTGAGCAGCCAGCAGCGCGACCAGGCCAAGGACGACATGATCCGGGCCTTGCAGGACCAGGTCAACATGTGGAAGCAAAAGTACGAAGCCCTGGCCAAGATGTATGCCGAGCTGCGCCGCGAGCACCTGGCTCTGCTGAACCGGTTCAAGGAGGTCAGCCTGCGTGCCAACTCGGCGGCGGACGCGGCGGCCCGCATGGAAAAGATGCAGAAGGACATGCGCGCCAAGAATCTCGAACTGGCCGACATGATCCGCGAGCGAGACGGGGCCCAAAACGAGCTCACCCGATTCCGCGAGAGCCAAGAGGAGGAACTCGAACGCTTGCGCCGCGACTTGGCAGAGAGCAATGCCCGTGTCAACGAGCTGGGCCGCAACAAGGGTGCCGAGGTCGAGTCCCTGCTCGCCCAGTTCAGCCTCGAGAAGGACGAGCTCAACGCTGAACTGTCAGCCCGCCAGCGCGAGATGGAGGAGCTGCGCCGCCAGCTCGATCAGCTGCGCGCCGATGCTGACCGGGAGCGCCGCCGCAAGGAAGAGGAGATTGCCGTGCTCCAGGCCGGCATGGACCAGAGCCTCATGGCACTGGCCGAGCTACAGGACTCCACCCATGGCGCCGAGTCCGACCTGGAGCGCCGCCTGCAAAGCGCCCAGCTCGAGCACGCAAGCAAACTGCGCAAGATCCTGGACAGTGTTTTGCAGACCTGTGTGTCCAAGGTAGACGAGTCCGTGTTCGAGCTACAGTCCTCGGCCCACCTGGGAAACCAGACCGCCACCCCAGAATACGCGCTGGCCATGGTGGAGAAGGCGGCTACCGCCTCGCAGGACTTCATGGGAGCCTTCAACCGCCACTTGAACTCCGGGGACGACCACACCAACGTGATCTACACCGCCACCGACTTGGCCCAGGCCATCTCGCAGCTGCTCATCAACACTAAGGGTGTGAGCCGGCTGGGCACGGACGAGGTGGCCGACGACCTGGGCCAGGCCGCGCACGGCACCGCCCTCTGTGCGCGCCGGTTCTTTGTCAACCTACAGTCCTTCCAGCTGGAGCGGATCATGTCCTCCCAACGGCCTGACGTGGCCCGGCGCTCCAACGCGGAGCTACAGGAGTCCCTGGGTAGGGTGACGGCCCTGACCGAGTCGTTGGTAGCGAAGGACGGACAGCACGCCAGCGTGACGGCCGCTAACGGCGACATTGGCGACCTGGTGGAGCGGGCCATGCTGGACGCCTCGCAGGCCATTACCGACGCCACGGCCCGCCTGGCCAGCCTGTCGGCGCGGTCTCCCGACCCCAATATTAGCGCCGGCGACCTGAAGGTGCACGCGGCCATCCTAGAATCAGCCATGGCCATGATGAACGCGATCGCGCAGCTTATCAAGTGCGCCACGGCGTCACAGCAAGAGATTGTGGCGCAGGGTCGCGGCACCAGCAGCACGCACGCCTTCTACAAGAAGAACAACCGGTGGACGGAGGGTCTCATCTCGGCGGCCCGTGCCGTGGCTTGGGCCACGCGGCTACTGGTGGACACGGCCGACGGTGTCATTCAGAAGACGCACAGCTTCGAGCAGCTCATTGTGGCGTCCAACGAGGTGGCCGCGGCCACCGCCCAGCTGGTGGCGGCGTCGCGCGTTAAGTCGCAGCAGTACTCCAAGACCCAAGAGCGCCTCGAACTCGCAGCCAAGGCAGTTACCGAGGCGGCCAAGAACCTCGTCAAGGCCGTCAAGGCTATCGCCGCCCGGCAGCTTGAAGAACAGGATCGTAAGGTTAACTACGAGGAGCTCAGCAACACTGAGTTCAAGACCAAGGAGATGGAGCAGCAGGTTGAGATCCAGAAGCTTGACAAACAGCTCACCCTCGCCCGGCGGCGCCTGGGCGAGATGCGCCGGTTCGGCTACCACACCGATGAAACCAATTAGGACGGATCCGCTCCGCTGCACCTCCCCCCCTACCTTGCAATCGTTGGCGATGGTCACGAACCTTCGTTTGACAGTTTTATTTTTATACAGCCCACCCCAATCTGTGTTGCGCTGCCGATGATCATTTTACTCCCATTTTCTGGCCCTATTCGCCCCACACTTCGGCTATTACCTGTATCAGTTTCGCACAGCGTGGATCTGCTTTGTCCCTGGTTTTTCATAAACGTTATACGCTGACTTGTGGATAAGACGCCAGTAGCCATGGATTCTAGTAGATATGGAGCTGGCCGTTCCAAGTAGAACGATAAACCCCTGGCTTTGGTTTGCTTTGACCTGTCAGTTTCGACATAATGGATAGAAATGCTGACCAGTATACCCGCGCCTTTTCCCCTTCCCACATTACACAGTATGACTGGCAAAACAAAACAACTACATCGCTGCAGGATAAGGTCCAATGGTAGTGACTTATCCTTGTGACCCTTGGCCGCTTTATTCCGCGGTAGCTTTGCCCATCCGCTATACCTCATACTTCCGCGCGCCGACTTTCAATCACGGCCCGCCTGCACTTAGATTCGTTCCTAGCTGCTCACGCTTCACAAACGTTACATTCCGGACCCGCCATCCCGCCGAAGATCGACGCCCCCTCCCTCCACCGGCTGAACCATCACTAAGCCACACAGATACTGCTCCCCCCTCCCTTTCCTTGTTTATTGACGTTTACAATGGAGCAAGAGGCACGGGCGACCCTAACTCAATTGGTGCGCTGCTTCCTCGCCCCAAATGACGAACCGCTACCCCCCAGACGACAGGAAGCCATGTTGCAGTATTGCATGCGGATACTGACCAGGTGAGTTTGACCGGGAGCCATACAACAAAGGACAACTACGACAACCCACTCCACTCGTTTGTTTGTTTTTTAAAAAAAGTAGCTTGCACAATAATTACCACCAGCCGATCGAAGATGCCCAGTCAACCGCTATCACAAGAGGCCCATATATGGATTTCAATTGTAACCCATTCGCCAGCGGACGCACTAACCACTCCGCCACACCGACCTTATTTTCTGTACCTCCCAATAGCCACATGACTCCCTCGGTAGTATCCGACGAGAACCAAATGGTCGACTTGATCAAGAAGAAGTTGACCAGGGACACTGGAAGCACGCAGCGCGCTCTGCGGTTCGGCCAACTACACGGCAAACTGGGCCGTTCGACCATACTCACTGAGCGGTGGTCGGCTCTATATTTGTTGTATACGCTGAGTAGTAATAAGCCCCACAACTCAGCCGTGTCATCCCAGAACGGCTTGGGCCCCATTCGGTCAACCTTTGCCGGGTTCGGCTTGCACACCTTGGACGCCCCTGAGACGCGTCTGCCTGCGGCGGATCCACCCCGACTCAATCAACCTCAGCTCCAAATGCGCGCGGCGAGCGCCCAGACTACCGGATCCGGGGACCGCCGCCTGCTGCCACCCACTACTGCTAATGTGCGTACACCACGCGAAGGCGAAGCAGATCCGACTTCGGTCCCGCTCTACCTGGCGGTGCAGCGGGCCGCGGGGATCCGTCCGCCGGCCGTCACGGAGGCCGAGCTATTGATCGATCTCGTGTTTGTCCTCCAGGGCGTCGATGGCCGCTACATTGTCTACGACAGACCCCACGACACCTACCAACTCCGCCCGGCGGTGGCCGTACCAGCCCCACAGCGAGCCCTGGTCAACCAACTGGCCAGTTTAGGTACCCAGTTCCGCCGAGTTCAGACCTACCTGACCACCACCCGTTCAAGTGCGTCCGCGGGCCACATTGTGCAGTGTCTGGGCGCCTACCTGGAGCAGCAGTGCACCGAGCACCTCAAATTCGTCGCCCTGATCGAGAGCCAGCTGGTTCCATCGGGTACCCGGGCCAAGGTCACCCAATTCGCCGTGGATGACGGCACCGTGGCCGAGGGTACCAACCTCCCTGAGCCGATCTGGTCCATGACCGCGCGCACTGGCCTCACCTTGCGCCGCCTCCGGGTCTGGCTCCAGGCCCCCACCGAAAGACTGACCTTCCTGGCTAACCTCATCGACAAGTGCCGCGACATCCAGGCCAGTACCCTGCTCAACCGCATCCACGCCGACACCGAACACGGCGACCCGACCATCCGTCAACTGGCTGGGGACATGATGAAGCAGATTACGGTCCCGTTCTTCGAGATTTTGGAGCACTGGCTGTACAACGGCGAGTTACTGGACCCCCATGGCGAGTCCTTCATCGAGCAGATGAAGGGAGCGAGCCACAACACTTGGTTCACCGCGTTCGGCATCAACGTCCTGAACATCCCGGCCTTCATCCCCAGCACGGTGGCGGCCAAGACCTTCACTATTGGCAAGGCCTTCCACTTTCTGCGTTGCCACTGCCAGGACACGGCGTGGATTACGCAGCAGCGACGGACGATGCGTCAGGAGGTGGTACTTAAGTACGACGACACGTTCAACGTAGAACTGTCCATCGACCGCGCCAACCGTGCCGTTTGCCAGCGCCTGCACGACCAGATATTTGATAAGTACCGGCTAATGGACCACCTCCGGGCCCTCAAACGGTATTTGCTGCTGGGCCAAGGCGACTTTGTCCAGTACCTGCTGCGTGCACTGGGACCTGAACTTTCGAGACCGGCGACCCAAGTTTACCGCCACAACGTGAGCGCCGGCGTTGAAACGGCCATCCGGGCTTCCAACGCCCAGTATGAGGACGCAGCCGTCCTGCGGCAGCTCGATTTCCACCTGCTCCCCGTCCCGAGCAGTACTGCTGGCCCCTCCTCAACGTCGGCATCTACCGTATCCGCCACCAGCACGGGCTGGGACATCTTTGAACTCAAGTACACCATGCCACCCCCCATCGACTATTTCTTGCCGGCGGGGCTGTTCAGCCCCTACTCCAAGTTCTTCACGTTCCTGTGGCGCATCAAGTACGTCGAGAGCCAGTTAGGCGAGCTCTGGTGTAAGCAGGCCACGGCCGCCCGGACCACGCTGGCCAGCCACCGCCACCGTAGTTTCCCATCGGAGCTGCGGGGCGACCTGCACCGCTGCCGCCTTTGGACCCACGAGATGACCCACTTCGTTGACCAGCTACAGTCCTTCATCCAGTACGAGGTGATTGAGAGCGCATGGACTCGGTTCGTAGACAGCCTGTCCTCCGGGCTGGATACGGCCGACCTAATGGTCCCGGCCCACCGACGGTTTACCACCGCCATCACGCAGTTCTTCCGGCGGCGGCGCGTCAATTTTCTCCCGGTCCTGACCAATATTTTTGATTTGGTATTCCAGTTTCGTCGCGCCGTGGATAATCTGTACGACTACGCCCAAATGGAGACCTCACTCCCACACGCCAAAACGCCGGCGGCGACCCGCGACGCGGTCCCCGAACGACTCCGGGCCATCCGCCAGCAGCTCCAGCGGGTCCATGACCAGTTCCGACAGCGGGTCACGGACCTCCTGAGTAGCCTGGTCCGCCAGGACGACGACGATGCCATCAGGTCGCTGGGCGAACGCCTAAACTTCAATGGGTTTTATACCGTACGCCTCGCCTCCACTACCCCGCTGCAATCCACCACCATACGTGCCAACAAGTCCACCCCGGCCACCCGGCCACTCTCGGCATCGTTAGTCAACCTATTACCGCGGGATTCCAGCGCCTAGTGTCCAAGAATTACCGTGACGGCTGATGGCCTTCGGACTGCAAGACGAGGGGGAATACCCAGTTACGTCAGCTAAGTTAATTTTGCTCACTGGATAATAAAACCATTAATTACAGGTCGGCTTTCGGCCGCCATTTACATGGATCACTGTACAGGCAGCACACTACCGCAATCTACAGCAAGCTCTACGAGAAACCATGGCGTTGGCCACCAGGCAAGGCCGGCAAGTCGATACAAATGCCACCAGCAGAAACGGGCGGTCGGCTATCCGCCTTGTTACCCACTGACGGAATGTAGTGACCATGAGGATCCTGTACATTATTCGAACCAAGTTTCAACTGGCGGACTGAATTTGTAGACCACCAAGTTCTATTTAAACCTGGTCAATTACTTGTTTGACCATACCCACATTGCTCGTAACGTGGGTTTACAAAAAAAAATGGCGAGTGCATATGATGTAAAAAGAAAAGGGTCCCCAACGGCAATAGTTGATGTACAAGATCGAGCGAGGACAGAGGAGCGGGAAGAAGAAGAAGAAGACAAAAAAGGGTGTGTGTGGAGGACTGGGATGGAAAGTCAACGGCCGCGGCCACAACCTGAGGCTGCAAGGGATTAACATGCATATATAATGTTTTTGGTTAGAAAATGACACAGTTATCATCGCCCTTGCCGTTACGGTTATGCTTCCTCCGCTCCCCGGAGACGGACCCCATCCGTTTGAGTTCTGTCAACCGGTTCATGGCACGCTTGTGACCCTGGGCGGCGGACCGCATGTACCAGCGGCGAGCCTCCTCGAGATCCTGCTTGACCCCGATACCGGTCTCGGTGTAGTACCCGATGGCGTACTCCGCCTTGGCCAGACCCTTATCGGCCGCCTTGCGGGCCCACAGGTACGCCTCGGTGTCGGATTGCTGCAGGATACCTTCCGAGCCCGTAAGGTACCAGCCGGACAGCGCGAGCTCCGCCTCGGCATCACCTTGCTCGGCCGCTCGCGTGTACCAAGCGATGGACCGCCGCGGATCCTGCGGACAGGTCAGGGTGCCATACTCGTAACAGAACCCCAGTTTAAATTGAGAGGGCTCGTAGCCCAGCTGGGCCGCCTGGGTGTACAACTCCTTGGCGTAGTGCTCGTCCACGATGATGGACTGGACGCCGCCCTTCTCGTAGCACAGGGCCAGCTCGTGCAGGGCGTGTGGGTTCTCATGGTCAGCGTTGTCGGCCGCCCGCTTGAGCCAGGTGACGCCCTCACGGGTGTTGATCGGCTGGGACAGCAGTCCCTTCAGCATGACGACGCCGAGCTTGTACATGGCGCCCGTGTCGCCCAGCGCCGCAGCCTTACGGTAGTACTGCACGGCGCGGTGCGGGTCGCGCTTGGTCCCCGCACCCATCTCGTAGCAGACCGCGGTCCGGTACGTGCCCTGGGCGTGGCTCTGCTTGGAGGACTGCTGGTAGAGATTGAAGGCTTTGTCGTGGTCTGGGGCCAGATCCAGGTGGCCCTTGTTGTAACAATCGGCCAGGACGAACTGCGCGTCGGCGTAGGACCCGCGGCCGAACCCGCCTTGGGTGGCCAGTTTTTTGAGTAGTTTCAGGGCCTCCGCGCGGAGGTTTTGCTTGACCCGCTCGGTCTCCACTGGACTGACTTCATTGGTGATGGCCTGGTCCCCGAACCGCACAGCATACTGCACAAATTCCAGCTGGACCTTGGGGTCCGAACTCTGGTTGGCTTTTTCGCGGAGACTGTCGATTATGGCCAGGGTAGCTGGGGGTGGCGAGGGCGGGCGCCGGTACCCTGCGGCACTGGCGGCTGACGAGCCCGGGTAGTTGCTGTCACTGTACATGGAGGCCGGGTGACCTGGGCGCGGCGGGCCGCCTTGATTAAAGGTCGCTTGTGGGGGTTGCGTGTAGCCCTGTGGCGGACCGGGCGGGTGGAACGGGGTACCGTACCCGTCGCGGGCCTCACCAGTGTAGGGGTCATACGAGTGGGCGATCTGGCCCTGGCTGGTACTGCGCTGCATCAGAGAATCCGGGTGCTGCTCGGTAGGGGCGGGTAGGGAGTTATGGTGTGACCGTTGGTCGCCGGGGCCGTGGGGATCGTAGGCACGGTCGTCAGCCGGGGCGTACTCAGATGGTGAGTGTTGCTGCTGCTGCTGCTGCTGTCGATATTGACCGTCTTGCTCGTGATCGTAGCCCAGGCGGGACCCGTGAGCCGGCTCGTACTCGCCTGGGTACTGGCCGCTGGAGGAATCTCGACTTGGTTGCGAAGGATCCGATGGACCTTGATGGAGTTGGCGGGCGGATGGGATTTGGTGTGAGGACGGGTTGGAATGGGCAGTAGTCGGGTGGATGTCGGTGGTGGGGCTGTAGTCGGAGATGTCGTGGTAGACGTCAGCAGAATCGTAGTAGGAATCGAGGTAATCGCTATACTCGCCGATGGACGGACGGGACTCGAGAGGGGGCTGCGGGCGTTCAGGGTCGGACCCGGCGGTGGCCGAGCGATGAGGTGGCTGCTGGGCGGTGTGGGCCAACGGCCCGGGTTGGGAGTGAACACGCGCCAGGGGTGGGTCGGCCGATGGGTAACGGTGGGACAGGTGAGACACTGTCGGGTCGGCTGACAGGGGCGTTTGAAAATCGTAAGGGGCCTGGCCCGCGTCGGTGTACTGTGACGGACCGCGGCTGTGGCTACTACTCTCCCCCACTCCGGCACTGTAAGGGTGTTGTGGGGGCGGCTGTGAGGTGGATGCGGATGGTAACTGGTTGGCCGTGATAGGCGGGGGCAGGATGCGTTGGTTGTTGGTCCGAGAACGGTGGTTGTGACCACCCCTCACCGCCGGTGTGGTGAATGCCGAGGGCCCCGTCAACGGCGGCTGCGAGTAACCTGGATACGCCTGGAACGCAGGGGATAAGGGCCCGGTGGGACTGACAGGTGAACGTTGCGGGGAGTCGTACGAGCGGCCTACGACGTGCGCTGAGGGCGGTGGGGCATAGTGACCGCTGGCGGTGGCCGACGCTGCCCGTGCTACCGGCGGTGGCTGAGGGAGCGGGTGACTGCGCCCGTAGCCAGGCTGGGGGAGGGACCCCCGCGAGGCCTTGTGCTGGAGCCCCGGATTGTTGTCGGCACTGGGCGGACCCCGCCGGCTGCTTTCAAAGGTGGCATACCGAGAAGGTTCACCTTTGTCGTCAAGGCCAGCGTTCTCCGGGTAGATATCAGGCTGTCCGTACAGGTGGTTTTGCACCATGGTGGGAGACGATCAATCACGACCAAAAATAACAATGGCTGTGAGAACCGGTGGAGGTCAGGGGGGGTGCGTGGGTGGATAAAGTCAGGAACGGCCTTGCAGTCTAACCAGGAACGGAAGTGACCGGGGCAGGGTGGGAATGGGGAGGCTGTGGGCTATACTAACAATAGCTGTTGGCGAGTCAACAAGGTCGGACGTTTGTCCTTAACTAGCAGGTGTAGGGGTGAGAAGGTGAAATAAGCAGTACGAGCAAGCCGACAAGGTGACCACACAGGGAGACAGAGATGTCGGGTCGGACCAGGAAGCTGGGTAGAGCGAGATGTGAGTAGTAATGTTGAGGCTTAGGGTATTGGCCCAAAGTGGGTGTGAGTAGTAAAGGATTCCTGACGTGGACTTCGGACGCGTTTGAGTAAGTGGCCAAGGCCAACGGTGCAGAAATCGGTACCCGGGCAAGCCGCTATGTAAAAGGGTTGGGAATAGGGAGGGTTTATACTGGAAATCGCCTGGGGAGGGGCGATTAACGAGACGTAGGGAATTCAACAAAGGGTGCCTCGGGGATGCGTACGTCGGGTAACCAAAGCAAGGAGGTGGATGGGTCGATAACAGGGTTGCCAAGAGTATACGGGACCAGCTGCGTCGGTAAAAAAAGGTGGGGGATAAACCGAGTCGGGTCGGGTCGATAGAAAACCGAGCTGAGAGTTCGGGCACACGAGCGCAGAAGGATGGACAGGGCAGAGCGAACGGGGAAGACAGGCGAGCTGGAAATAATAATGAGGGGAAGCTCGGCTCGTTGTAAATAAGGTAAATGAAAAAAAGGAGGGTGGTGAGGTTTCCAAACCAAAACGAAATGTGTGGTCTGGCTTGGTATACCAAGCCCCCGTCGGTTTGCCTTGGCGGTTATTCGTCGAATAGGATATTCACGCAAGAGAGCGGGGAGCCAGGGGGGGGGTATAGTGAAGATGTACGGTAGATGCGGAGTGGTAGTTGGGAGGAAGCTGCTACAGGGGCTAAGCGATTCGATATCGGAGCTCCCCCTTCACGGAAAGACGGTGGTTAGGCAGGTTGGTACCCGGGCGAGGCAGCACTCAAGGAGGGTTGTGTACACGTCGCTTGCAGTACTGTTGGGGGAGGGGTCAATGGCGGCCAACCAATGGACTTATAGCCTGGCTAACGTAGTGGGTCGCGGTGAGGGCCTGGGAATTCCGGCAACTTCACGTTAACGTAGGGGGTTGGATAATAATAGGCTGCAGTAGGTGCACTGTTGCCAAAAGGGGAGCGAAGCGGGAAGTCGAAAATATATAATCAACACAACTAGTTCAGATAGTGGTCGTCCGGGCTATCGGCGGGGGGGGGAGGGGTACACGATCCCGACAATAGCCTTACGGTGCCAAGAGGTAAAATAAAGGTGGTATAATACGATATGGTCGGTAGTGTGCCTAATGGCGAGACTCCATCAGCAGGCATGTGAGTGCATGAGAAATTTGTCAAAGTGGTACGGGCCACACGACAGGGCTGGAATGAGACGACGTGCGTGAGAGGGGCAAGTAGAGGTTGGGGGACCAGTAAGGGACAAGATGTGCTGCTAAGTGCGTATCAAAAATGAAATTAAAATGAAACCAAGAGCAGCGAATATCAGATGTGCTCTGAGAAATAAAAAGGGCAGGCGTTGGATCGCAAGTAAAGGTATACCGGTTAACGCCCGTCAAAGACTAGGCTGGTAGAATTGTAAGGGGGGCTAAGACGAGGGTGGTGGACATATAGATCCAAATCGCCAAAGTTGGCTGCAGGGTATACGCAATAGTAACGTTGGCGCTAGCGTGGTGTGAAGAATAAGGAGAAAACTGGCGAAAACGAAGCGAAGATGGATAATGTACAAGGGGGAAAACGGGGAGTGGATATAAGGATGGGGAACCGACGGTTACCAAGGAAAGGGGCATACATGCCAAACGGGTCACCCAGACTACCTCCGACCCCATCAGAGGGTGTCATCCTCGGGAGGAGGCTGGGAAGCAGGCAGGGGACACCAAGCGTTCCAGCGGCCAACGCTGGCTCCGGCTTCCTTTGGGCGCGCATGTACGACTAGGCTTGTCCCCCCGTCGCACTGGCGTTGATTCGGCGGCTTAGCGGTGGCGCGCCAGTCGCCCGCTCTCCTTGACCACACCCACCGGCTACGTCAAACGGAGGACTCGGCCTGGGTTGTTATTCCTCAAAGACCATCAAGCCTGCTGGTCCTACGACCAACCGTAGCTGGCTTGTTCGTAGCGTCCATGCCTACTACCCAACAGTCGGTCCTTGCCAGACAGAGTAGGCGACGTGGGGTCCTCATGGGCAGCGGCTCGGCACGCACTGCATATATTTTGGGCAGTCATCAGCGTGCTGCCCTAATCGGCTCCAGCGGGGGGTGGTGCCCGGGGACGGGCGTCGCTGGACAGGGTCACTGTATGCCCCCATCGTTTTTGAAAATCTAAGGCACTCGAGCGTACCGCCGCCTGTGGCAGGTATTATTGCTAGCCCCAGTCAATAGGGGCCACGGCCGGTCTCCCGCAGCAGCAGTTAGGTTCACCGGCCTCCACACCAACACGCGCCTGATGCACGGCCCCATGTGCCCGCTGGGGATCCGGCCAGATACATCGACCGGTACCCGCAGTAGCAGGGTGGCGATACGCAGGGTCATGGGAGCCATGGTATCCCACTCCCTGTCGGCCAGTCTCGCACGCCACTGGGATGGGGAGGGGTTGTCCTCCAGGCGCTTAATCCGACCTTGCCTAGCTATACCTTTACACTGCCCTGTTCGTCTGCACGGTAAAGGACGATATCATCCAAAATAATAATAATAGCATGCATGGACAGAACACCCTAGGCAGCATAAAACACCGCCTTCCCAACCATTCCTTCCTCAGCCGCCCTCACATCTACACCACAAACTGATCGAGCTGTAGCATGCTAACTAGCTCATTTCAGGCCGGGCCCTCCAATCTCGTAAAGTCCACTAGATAAGCGAGGTCAGGAAGTCTACGGCTGTAAACGTGCGCTAAGAAGAGAAAGGTGTGGGGCAGCTTAACCGCCCCTTCCTGGTGGATCCGTCTACCTTAAGAAAGAGCATTTGGCAGGCCTTCTGCTGGCCACAAACCTCCTGGCAAAGCGATACCCCTTCGTTTCACGCCTTGTGGATTCGCAGAAGCCCGTAGTCGAGCGGCCATAAATCCTCCTCCCACACATTTTTTTTGCGGGAAAAGTTACTCGAGTATTCCAAGGCTCTATCTGCTGCAACACACACACACACACACCGGCACTTGGACCAAAACGTGCGTTTCCTCTGGTATTCTGGCAACTGGTCTGCTTTTCTCCTTAGGTTTTATCACACGCACGCACACACCCCGCTTACCACTACCAAGCTTAGTAGAGCCACAGGAAGAGCGACAACCCCTTAACTCCGCTGGTACTCATTACGTCGATTCCTTTTCACGCACGTTGCACACCTTTGACGTCGCTATTCCCTTCACCAGACCCTGTTCCTCTCCAGGTTGCTTCTCACTCCCTTCTTTTACGCCTCGCATTCCAGCCCGTACGCCCCGCCATGTCCGACTCCGCTAGCGAAACTAGTAGTCCCAGCTCCAAGCGGCGGCGTTTGGGTCCCGACGCCGGTCTACTGGTCGATGATCCCAGGCTGGTGGCCAGCTGTGCAACGTCTGAATCGACCAGCGAGGACTCCAGTGCTGACATTAACGCAGCGTCTGAATCCGAAGCGGACTCTGAGGACGAAGGGAAGGACATGAGTGACGAGGACGAGGTGGACAGCAACTCGGAGGACACAGACGACGAGACCAACCTTTCGCGCGGTATCTTACCCGCCACCTCCGAAGGTGATTCCGCCGCGCCCATCACCGCGGATCAGCTTCTTTACGCCGCGCTCGACTACGACAACGGTAAACCCACGTCCGATGAGGCCAGGTTACGTGTCCTGCAACTCCTCGACGTGGCCAGGGAGGCCTACGAGCGGGAGATCGAGCAGATACTGAACCCCCTGGCCGCCGATACTGAAGCCGTAGCTGCGGAGGCAGAACCGGCCATCTCGGCGGTACCTTTGCAGAAACTGTTGAACCAAGGTACCTGTCTCCTAGAGCTGAGCTTCCAAGCGCGTTACCCGGTCTACGCTGACACTGCCTTGGCCAATTTTGCCGCCATTACGAACGCCCGAGCGGAGGCCCTGATCCCATTTGAAACGGCAGCTGACGGGAAAAATGACGAGCTTGGAGATGCTTCTGCTACCACCACCCCGGTAGCACCCACCAAACTCGACATGGACACCCACTTTGCTAACGGTCGGGCCCTTGTGGTCAAAGCCATCTTCCAGGACCTGGAGGTGCGTAAGTACCTCCAGACCCAACGTCAGCACTACGGTCCTGGCCGCGGGTTAGATTCCGACCAAGATGAGTCCGACGAAGATGATCTGGATAGTGGTGTGCGCGGGTTTGGCGCACGGGTCGCCAAACTACCCTTCGACGATCCTGACTACGTCGCTGCCGAGCAGCGGATGCGTGTGACACCCGCCTCGGAACTGCTGCAGCGCGCCAGTATCGCATTTGATCAGGTAACTGGATATACCTCGTAGTAGCGAGGGGTGTGGCGATGTGGCGCAGGGAAAGCCTGCTATTGTGGTATCCAATAGGATGATGCTAACCATGGACCTTGAGTGTACTTTTATTCTTTATTTTTGGTTTGCCTTATCACCTGTCGATCCAGGCCACCGCCCTCTACCCCTCCGTGTACCCCTCTACCTCTACAGCCGCCACTGGAGTCGAGTCTACCGCCATCAGCGACCTGCCGCTCCTGATGGCCCACACGCTAGCCAAATATCTGTACATTAGCACCACCCAACGTAAGTCAACGGTGGAGATTGCCGACTTGGCTAACGCCACTAACGTCGTGTGATGTGATTTGGTGTTTCGGACTTTGATACATATATATATATACACCTTAACTACCAGCGTCTAATCCATCGACATTTGCTTCATCTCACCCGCCCGCAGTAAACAACCATATCTACCACGAGATAATACGGTGCATCGACAAGGCCACAACCCTCGATCCGAACCTGCAGCTGGACACGGCGACCACGTTGCTTTACTACCGGTGCAAGTTCTTCACGCTCCGGGCTCAGACAGATCAAGGCGAGAACACAGACCACGTCAAGGTAAGCCGACCAGTTAAGGTTCGATCAACGTGGCAGTCCCTTAGCTGAAAACCCGGCACAAATTACCCTGCCGGTCGTTGCTTTGTGGGCTGTCTACGACCGTTCATAGTGTGTATGATGTATGCTTCTTTTTTAAAAAACTCATACGTCGTCCCATTCTACATGGCTAATATCTTCGATACATACGATCCATCAACCTATACTTCTCACCCCCAGGATCAAATGGATGTGGTGATTAGCCACCTGCTGAAACTTATCGACCCGATGAATAATTGTGACGGCAAGGGCAAACAACCGGTGACCCTGGCCCACGTTCAGCTACAGACTGACGTTCTGAAATTGGTAAGTCCTGACCGCTGGTCTTCTTCCCCCCAGAGGGCCGTACCGACAAAGGTTAATTATGGCCATCACACGCGCCCTACCATAAGCCGCAGCCAACCGACTAACCGCTAGACCATACCATCGACCGCATGTAATTATTTCACTCTCCTCTACCTCTTCCTGTACCCTCGCACCGGACCGTACTTGACCGACTTACAGCTCGGCAATGCCTACCTAACTACGAGCATGCTAGACGAGAACGAGGACGCCGCTATCGACCGTTACGACCGGGGCATGGAAATTTTGCGAAAGGCCCGGGACATGAGCCCTGGAGATCTGGAGGTGCGCGCTCAACTTCAGGATATGGAAGAGATCGTTTCCGAGACCGACGACTTTTAAGTGCCCGAGAGACGGGTGTCGTGAGCGGATATGACACATCATGTATCTAATGAGTGATCCGAGGGCCAGGTAATGTAGACGCGGCCACCCCACCTGGTATCAAAGTGCGAAACGAACGGATTGTGGCTTACGGAAATATTTGACTTACCACAATAAACCTGGTCTGTTTTTATTTTTTACTTTTGATTTCTTCCACCGTCAGATTGGGCAGCTAGCTGATTTGACCTACTCGGTTTGCGCCCACAATGGAGCTGGCGGTAGTACTAACCGGTACCAGGAGGATCGGCCTTTGCTACACCAGCCCTTTTCGAAAGAGGGCCATCAGAAAAGCTGTTTATAAAGGGTAAAACTAAGAAAGGAAGGTGGGGGATTTGGCGGTTGGAGACTCGTAGAGTCAAAACAGAGTGAAGATATATGGGTAGAAAGAGAGAGAGGGCAGGGCGGGCCAATGGACAAGCCGAGGACGTCGTGCCAATTTCCAACGCAGTAGGGGTTTAAGGCCGAATCGTCCAGGCAAATCGACAAGATTTAGTAGCCTGAGTTCTTCAGGTTCTTGACCACATCGTCCAGCTTGAGGTTGGCCTCGCCGGGCTGCATGCGCGAGTCAAAGACGCCGATGACGATAGCCTGGTTAGACTTGATGATGAGCACCCCATTATCACCCTGTGCCACGGAGAAAGATTGAAAGGGCCGGGATTAGAACGGAAGGAAGGGGGGAAACAAAGCTCGTTAGCAAAGGAAAGCGTGGTCTTCGAGTAGCCTACAAATAGTGGAAGAAAGGTACCGGTGCCCCTACAGTGCCTAATGCCAGCCGGTCAAACGACTTGTGGGCCCTGACTTCCCTCCTGGGGAAGTTACACGGACGCACTGGGGTCTCCCCCATTGACGACGGCTGCGGGGACGTGTCCCTCGCCCGAGCGGGCCGGTATCGAGCACCGCTCTTGAAGCCAGAACGTGCCAGGAGAGTAACCTCCTCTTAGAACCTACCTTCTTGCCACGCAGGGTCGTATCGTCGCACAGGAGAGCAAAATACTTAATGCCATTGACGACAAGGCCAGTCTGGCCCAACTGGCTTACGTCCTGGAACCCATGGCTGATTTTCTGGAACTCTTCGTCGCTCAGCTGGTGGGTGATCCAATGTTGGGATTGATGGATACAGTAGACAGGGCCGTGAGTAATAGGGGGTTAGCTAGGTGCGATACTGGTACGTACGAGGCCAAATACCATGAGGGGAGAGACGAAGAAGGTTTGTAGTAAAGCGCTTCAACGACCAGGCGTAGCTGTAGCGGGGCCCGGTAGCGCCACACTCGACGGCTACTGCAGTATTCCTCATCAGCGCGGCCATCCCCCATGGGAAGGGTTGCGCCATAGATGCAACCCCCCAAGTCGGGATAGCGCACACCGGGTCGGGTGATCGGGGTTCAAGCAGGGTGGATTTACTTACCGTACAACCATTGCTCTGGGCCCAGCATCCGCCCTGCTGGCCGTAGATGGCACCGCACTTGAAACCGGCGTTGGTGATGGTATCGGCCCAAGCTTGCCAAGACATAGTTACAAACGGGGTATGTACGAGATCGTGCGAGGGGGGTGAGGGAGGAAGAGGTATATAGGTGCCTCAAGGAATGGGGTGTTGCGCAAGCTAAAGAGGTGAACGAGACCGGGTCAGGGAAGTAATGAGACTACACCACACAAACGCTCAGAGGGTAAAGGGACAAGGAGGTGTCGGTGCGTGGGCCAGAAGGTGGGCAGGTGGGCTGAGCCGCTGTGAGGCGTCTTAGGCTTCCCCCCGCCACCACCACGATGGGTGAGGTGTGCGGGGTGAGGGCAATCAGACGGTGGGTGCTGGTAGAAGATCATAGGGTTGGGTTTGGAAAAGACCCCCTATCTCCAGGCTGCCGGGGTGGCGCACTTGGCCAAGAGTGGAGGGTTGGGTGTGACGACCTGACCAGTGGATCCCCGCCAAAGTTAGCGACGGTTGCTCTCTCCTTTCCCCACCCGCCAAGGACGACAGGCAGTGTATATAGCGAGAGAAGGCGGGGGAGGTTTCGGCGCCAACTAAAATTAAACCCCGCCCGAGACTCACATCGCCCGCTTGTAATAGAGAGGTACTGTATGGCGTCAGAGGTGGGAGTGTGCCGCTCCGCCGTGTCCTATAGGCTGCGGCGGCACGATGAAGGGTGGGGGAGGGGGAAGTAAGGAGGTGATTGTTCTTGTGCGCAGAGAGCCAAGGGGAGAGGATTGGCGAGCGGTGGGGTGACTCGATGAACGACAAGTCACTCTGAAGACTGGGACGGTGAACGAAAGGTCGGCTGTTAACACGGGGGGGGGCATCCGCTCGTACTCGATGATGGACCCAGGTATATTAATCAAAGTTTCATGAAGGGCCGGGCATCTCTCAAATAGCCAGAAGAATGGACGGAGAAGTGGCCTGCAATTCTCGCCACGGGGGATACACCAAACTCAGCCGCACTCACGTACGCTGTATCTTAGAGCGGTGTAACCCTGGAGGGCCGTGGGGCTCAGGGGCGAGCCGTCTTTGGTTCTCTGTACGACCAGCAGCCGGCCAAGTTACTCGGTGGACTGCTAACTGAAACCAGAATGTCTGGTTCATCCCTAGTAGTCGAGGATTTTATAGCCGACTTGACTAGGAGGGACAGGTGCCGGTCTGGACACCGAACGGAGGCCGGATTATACTTCTTGAGGCGATAGGTCCATCGTCCGCCAGCTACTCATTTTCCGACTGTCCCTACTTGACGCCAATCCGCTGCACGAAATATCGCCTTCGCACTTGCCTCGCACCAAAAATAAGCCAGGTCTGTGAAACCCCCGTCACGAAATGCCGCAGAATGCAACGCAGTGCCTAGAGGGTAGATAGCCACTGTGCTACAGGTGCCGACTGACCCTGCAAACGCCTAATGAGGCAAGGGGAGCTATGGTGGAAGCATCGGTTCGGTTTATTATGGGAAGTAGGCTACCAAGTAAAGGACGTTGGTGTGTTAGCATCAAAGATGATGTGATAGCAGGCCAGCGAGCTGCTTAGATCACAGAAGAGGTAGGAGCCTTGCACTTATGACCGCGGCACTTGCGCATGCACTTCTTACCGCCGTGGGCCGAGGTAGAGCCGGGAGCGGTGGGGGAGGTTTCCGAGGGAGTGCTAGTGTCGTCCTCGACATCGCCGTCGCCCGAGCCGGTATCATCGTTGCCGCTGGGAGAAGTGGGGATCGGGCCCGCAACGGAGCCGGTAGCGACAGGAGAGGTAGTAATAGTAGTGCTGGTGGTAGCGGAGGTGCCGTTGTTACTGGGGACGTGGTTCACACCGCCGGCCCAGTCGGGACGACCGCGCTGGGGCCCGACATTGGTGAAAGCTGGGTCCAAGGTAGCGTTGGCCTCGATAGGGTCATGGGCGTTAGCGGGCTTACGGCCACCATAGGTGCACATACCGACCTTATCGCACTTCCAGAACCGGCAATCGTCGGCGTTGGGCTGGATAAAGTCGCCGCCCTTGAAGTCGATGGCGGTCGGGGCAGCGCTCACCGGGGCGGACCCGCCCTGGATCTTGAAGTCGGTGCACCCGTAGAATTCGCCAAAGGCCGAGTCTTTCTGACCGAACACAATACCACCGCCGTGCCACATCCACTGGACGGTGTATTTGCCGTCGGCCAGGTTCTCCGGCACGGTGATGGTGGTCGAGCAGGTATCCGAGCCGGAACCGGTCAGGGGACCCCAGAAGTTCTTGTTATCCGCAGCGGTGGCCCCGCACCCGCGCTCATAGCAGGACCCGCCCACGATATTACTGTTAAACGCTTCCCAGCTGTCCGACTGATCGAACGGCGCGATGGCCAGACGGACGAAGCCGCCGGGATGGTTGAGGCGTTTCCAGCTCACCGTGAGCTCGGTACCACGGCCGACCGTGGGGCGGGCGGTGTAGGTCCAGTCGACGTCAGCACGCGGGCTGTCGCAGGGACCTGTGCAACCCTGACCTGCACCGCAGGTACCCCAGAACTCCTTGTTACCGCGGGAGCCGATGGATTTGGGTCCAGAAACGACGGTGTTGCTCGAAATTTGGTACAACATACCATGGGCGTCGACGAGGCCCAGGGAAGACATGAGGAGCGCAGCTCCCATAGTTAAAAGAGATCCCTTCATCTTGGTAATATTAATGGTGAGGGGGCGAGGTGAGTAAAATGGTTTAAGGGCCTATCGTACGGGCAGTAAATGGTGTTCAGTAGCAAAATAAAAAAACTGAATTGCTCTAAGGCGTTGGGGAGGAAGTAACAATGCGTCCCAACGGGTATGATGGAAATAGGGGTTTAAAACATATATGAAAATAAGGACCAGACAGGAAAAGCCTAGTTAGTAGTAAGGTACTGCCGTGTGGTTAGAATTAGATACCCGCATTTAAAGACGATGGCCAGGTCGCCCGACCTTTATACGTACCATTTTCAAGCGGAAAGCGGGAACGGTATAACACCCCCACCTCCATTTTTTCCGCCTGCCACCAAAGCCAAACAGCACATCAAGGAAACCTGGAAAAGGGACGAGGCACTCTTGACCCGGAAAGGATGTCCTAACTCCACTGCTACTCCTCGGTCGATCAGTACAGAGAGCGGGTGGATAATGACTACGGATTGATAAAACCAATAATACCAGGCCAATTCGACGATCCATCCTCTCGCTTCTTTTCCTCCGCTCCCCCCTTCCTCCTTCAGCCTCCCCCTTCGCCACTTGACGCTTTAAGTTCTGGGCACTTCCTTTTGATCAAAATCCGGATAATATGTAAACCGTGAAGACACCCCTTTACAACCTGCTGATAGTTCCGGAGCTAGTCACACTAATGAATGGAACCGATGCAGAGGAAATACCTACTTACTACCCGCCGTTGGATGCCCTCCCCGCCCTTACTTCTCGCTCAGTGCGCCTCAACGTTTGCGAGCACATCATCTTCACATTCAAGACCAATCGTTATTAGCCGAAGGCCTAACAAGTGAAGGATGGCCGGCTCCTGCGCCTGCACTTGTCGACAAGATAGGCAGCTCGGCTGAAATGAGAGAGATTACTGTGTGAACACAATCCAGATAAAGAGGGAGGTGGATGTGCAAATCAGAGTGGGTGAAGATGAAGAGGTGAGGGATGAGCAGGCCGTGAATTAGCGGAAAAACTACCGCCAAAAGGAAGAGAGACGCATGGCTCGGCGTTGGTCCTGGTGGTAGATCCCTATTTTGTTGACAATGGAGCCGTGGCCAATAGGCCCCCTGGCTGCTGACATGGCGGCTATACCAAGTGTGGCAACCGAAACTGGTGGGCAATGGAAAGGTATGTTCGCATAGCTGCTAGACAAGCCTACCACGATGGTGTACCGGGGTTCGGCTATACTTTAGTGCCAGTCCAGTACCTCCGTTGATGGCTGGAATTGAAATTTAATTACGATGGGTGAGGAGGATGTGTACACGTCGTACTATTCTTCGATATGTACGTATTCGGAGCTGGCATTCCAATGATGTTGACCAACCATCGCTAGTCTTGCGATAGCTTCCTTCCACCTCAGGCGATCCAGCAACGTTTAAATACGCCAGAACGATGCACACCATGTTTTCGTCCTTCCTTCAACCGGCTATTTCAACATGTTCAACAGCCTTATAGAGCAAAGAGCCTATCATTACCAAGCACCATTGATCAGCCAAGAGCCATCGAATTCGTATTCGTAGTGCAAATGGATGATATACATGACCGGTGTGAATCTTGTCCTACTCACTTTCCTGGTCAATCGCCAGCTCACCAACCGGCCACCTGTGCGGTATCCTTAACCACCGCCATACCTTGAGGTCTCCTCTCTGCATTACCTTTGAGCAGATCGCGTCAGTTCTACTTCCAAGGCCTGCAACGCCACCATGTTCATTATAAACAATCGACCGGAGACCCTATGCTGGGATCCTAAATATATTTTCAGCAATTCGCTGTAACCGCGCTAAGTCTTGCATTAGGCTCCTCCTAGGAAAACTCCAAGAGGAAAAGGACCCGTCCCAATTCTCTTCCCGATGGACTGCGACGTCGCCACAGGTCTCGGGATATCAATGGTAATGCCAGACGCAGCCATAACCAAGCAAATACGTTCCGCAAGCCCCAATGATACTCCATTTTTAGGCGCAAAATTTGGCCTGTCTCCTCGCATGACGTTGGACTTTCATGGAGAGTGAACCAATCGCTCTGAAAGTGTACTCTACTGGCCCCTATTATACCCTGGTATGGCCCCAACGTATTAATCCCTGGCCCGACAGTTTATAGCTTTCTTCCTTCCCCTGACATTGTTGGGAACTCCTCGCTGGATCACCTCCTACGTCATCGATGTTTTACTTTTTTTTTTTACATCGTACCACACACTCACCTTGCTGTGACTGTGGCTCCCTCCCCATCCTTAATTGAGGGAAAGCAGGCCCGGATGACGATATTTATTATAGATGTTATTCAAGCACCCTCTTAGGGGGAAGCTTGAAGCGGATATAGAAATGATGGTGGTGGACGGGGAAACACTGCCCCAACCAGCTTAGTAGCCAAAGGGTTTGCCCACTCGACTGCCCGCTGAGGAGGATGCATTGACAACGCATGGTTCAAGAGACTGGGAAAGCAGGTTGCCCGCCACGGGACTGGGTTTACGGTCACCGAACGAACAATCCCCCACCTTGTTCGACGACCAGTACTTGCACACCTCGGTTTTTGGGTTTGCATAGTCCTTGCCGACGAACGGCGGCGGAGTCGATTTACCCGCGTGCGGGACAGTAACCTGGGCACCACCTTTAATTACCAGGTCAGTACAGGAATAGTACTCTCCAAACCCGGCCTTCGGTTGAGCGTAGTATACCCCACCACCGAACCATATCCACTGCAGGGTGACGACGGTATTGTCGGGGAAATGCGTCGGGATGGTGAGCGATGCGCTACATTTGCCGTTGCCGGGTCCGTTCCCGGCTTCAAATATGGTGAAACCGGGGTCGTCGGGGCCGCAATCTTTCTCGTAACAGGTGTATTGGGCCACATTGGAATTGAAAGCGTCCCAGTCATCGGATTGACTAAACGGAACGAAGGCGAACCGGACGAACCCACCCGGGTGGTTCATGCGGTTCCACCAGGGCTGGATGACTTGGCCACGCTGGAAGACGGGCAGGTTGGGGGACACGTTGTTCGCGTCGGACGCCGATTTAGGCATGTTGCAGGGCCCTTTACAGCCCATACCAGCCCCACAGGCCCCGCCAGTTTCCATAAGCCCGACGCGGGGCTTAGGGTAGCCCAGTGCGCTGTGCGCCGCTACATAATTAGCGACTGCTGCCAGTGCGACCAGGGAGACTAGAAGGCGGACAAAACGTGCCATGGTAGGTGGGCTGTCGGTGGTGAGATGGTCCAGCGTCACAGGTCGGGACTGTTTTACCGGATAGTAAACCTTGGTATTGAAAACAAGGGGTATCGAAAGTTTGGGACAGGGGCGTTGGTGGACTCGGCACGATAAAGCCTCGATGGTATATATGAAAGCTAAGCCGAGTAATAAAGGCTTCAACCCTGAAAATTCAGCTTACTCGAGAATACAGGATGGAGCGTTGATAAGGGAGATGAGAAATGCGGTGAAGGAGTTGGGAGCTGACGAGACGAAGTCAATGTTGCAATGAAATGGAAGAGAGTGGTGGCGCGAACAGTTAAGCCACTATACTCATAGCAGCGTCGGCAAATAGATAGGCATTGATTATAGAATGACCAAGGGCTTAATAAGTATAAAGGCAGGCAATACATTTTGCAGAGAGGGGCAGGACATCGGCGAGATTATAAAGTGGCAAAGCGGGTGACAATTTTGGCGATTAGCCCGACTATAGAAATTGGCCCGCCGTTGATATTCTCCACCACGACGGTAGAAATGGTCAAGGACGTTGGCCCTGGGACTTCTGGCCTCCCGTGTTCGAATGATCGCGCATCGGTCCGTCCAACAGAGCCCGAAACGTTTCACAAAGAAAGAGTGGAGGAGGGGAGGAAGGGAACGGAAGGGTGTACGGTGGCAGTGGTGGTGGCAAGTTGGCCAGTGCCCTATCAGCGATAAAGAAGACGGGGCAAGAGTGGCGGTGGCCCTCGGTCGTACGGGCCAGGTCCCCTTGCCTTTGGCGCGGTTGCACCCCCCCCCCTTTAAAAAAATACAGCCGGAGGCGAAGGGCTGGACAGGACGTAGGATAGAAGGGCTACCACAGGTAGCAACAGGAAATGGAGAGAGAGAGAGGAGGGTCCCGATCCGAGTACCCCTCGCCGCCCCGTGCTGGCGTTGGCGGTCCCTTCTTTTCCGCAGTTTCCCTTCCATTAGACTGCCCCGTTGGGGTTTTCGGCACGCCAATGCAATGTTAAACATCGGCCAGGAGGAACACTGTTCAATACTTTTCAAAGAACACAAATAAATAACGATGAACAACGGAAGTGGCACGGCTTGTCCTCATAGATGAGGCCTAGTAGTGTCGAATAAAGCCCGTCGGCTGGCTGCACCCTGTATATAATACCCCTATTAGACATGGTGCAGTCTTCTTTTATCTTTTCACCCCATACACAGGTCCAAAGCCGTGGTTGCCTACCCGGTCCACGTATGTCGAGTTAAACGTGTATGTCTTCAATCAATTTTAATATTTATAAGACCACAACATCAGCGGTTACTATGGCGAACTATTAGTCGCATTGCACCCATCTGTCCCATTCTTCCCCACTATCTTCGAGTGGTTGACTCGCTTTCATATCGATCAGAACTCCCCGCGAAATGAACTTCACTCTGATCGCATGCTAAACGCTGTAGCCGAACCCGACGAGGACAGGGCCTAGGCTATGTTAGTAGGAGAACACTGACCAACTGGCAAGTTGGGAATCTAAGGGAAGGTCGTGAGCTCTCTTCTTCATCACCATACGTGCTCTCTAGCGTTAGACTATGGAGTCGCATAGTAAGTCTGACTTCTAGGCAATCTACAGCCTCACTGGCCATTGCCACCCACTATCCGGTGTATGAAGTGAGGTAGGTTTCCTCCAAGATATATCCGAGGTCAGTGGCTGCCTGCTAAGCACCAGTATCATTGGCGACGCAACGTGGACTTTTCTTGATAAGCTGCTCACTGGCCGTTGCTGTTGGGTATGGTGTTCTGGAAATTGACCTTATACAAATTCAGGCCGATGAAAAAGTCACCTGAAAGCCACTGGTATCCAATTTCCATCTCAGCAACTTTGAGGACCGTTCTGGCATAGGGATCGGACCAACTTATCAAGCGGTTGACGCTGACGGCTCTAATTATACGTATATCTCTATTCGAATATAGTAAATTAGTTGTTTTGACAACGCCTGTAATTGCGGAGAGATGGCCTAGTATTACGGTTCTAAATTGGCATGCGGAATACTGATTCGCCCCCCAGCTCGGTAAGACCAATGATGAAAGCAATCCTGGGATGGGATTCTGCATCGTTATAGTCATTGTTCGGATAAAATGCCCAAGCTTAGATAAATCGCTAGGCGGACAGCTTATACATACCATGATTACGAATACTGTACCTATTCAATTTAATCCACGGAACACGGCATACTGAGGTATGTTTGGACCATGGGGGAATGGTTATAGCGTACATGGTAAGTCAAGACGTGTGGAGTGGGCTAATGGTGTCTTTATTAGGATACTATCTTTGAAGCCTATATAGCCGAACCTGCCCTAGTGGATGGTAGAGAGGGGGTTTTGCCTTGGCAGGGGTCAAGCCTTATCGAGGTTGTGCAAGTAAGGTTCAATAATAATTAACGCTTCGCAAGCAAGATTACTAATGGTGTCCTGCGGGTTGTTCCGTTGGTGGTAGTGTAAATGATAAGAGGTAGTGAAGTTGCTGTAAATTGGCCATAAGGATAGTGAAAGCGGAGATGAATCGTAGTCCGGATAACAGGATGGAGGGAAGGGCACCGTAGTGGTAGCAGTTCGCAATGTGTCATTGGCCTGGCTAGTCTGTGCGGTGACCGTCGCATGGTTGACGAGGTCGGTGCATTACGGCTACCACACATTTCAAAAGCTCCTTTATCGCAGCCAATTTTCGACACGGGCGAAAAATGCACATATCCTATTGATTAGAGTGAAGGTGATTATACAAAAATATGACATAATTAGACTAGCTAGTTACATTTTTGAGTGGCCATCTCATAACCCTATTACGTAAATTGTTCCACCTGGGTATCGCCATATTTCTACCACCGCCTGGACCAAACCGGGATTACCACTGGATAAGCTGAGGGCGGTTCTAACAGTTCAAAAAAAAGCACGCACGTCGATAAATTTTACTTCCAGAAAGACATAACAATTATAGAAAACCCGGGCAAATTTAGGAGTTAACAGTGCAGCTTCTTGTTGCTGGATATTCACCTATCGTTAAACGCTCTATGGTCCTTGTTGATACGGCCAAACGGCAGTTAGTCGTTATTGGCGGGGGGTAAGTAAACGGTCTATTATAATGTAGATAAAACCATTATTCAATTGACATAGCCTAGCCAAACATAGTGGTATTTTGATCATACCGGGCCCATCTGTCAGTATTATCTGACCTAGCTAATGGCACCAGTGACGCCAATGTTAACCATTCGTAAAAAGTAATGCGGGTCGCCTTCTAAGTGTATATTTTTATTTTTATTCGTATCGACAGCATCCCCATCCCTCACCAGGATAGTATGCCTTCTGACACGACCTTACCCCCTAGTGTCCGAGGCCGAGGTCAGACAGGGGATATTGTATTCTGAGAGAAAACCTGGAGGTTGATGGTTAGTTGGTAGATGTTGAACTTCTTTAACAAGGGCCAGCTAAAGTCTAGGTAGTAGAGGATTGTTATGAGAGAATAGATGATGTATTATATACAATACCCTTGGCTGGTACCACTCTGTACTTCCCGCGGCCTGATCGTGGGTTTCAGTGGTAGGAGGTGTAGCCAATGGCTGGCAAGATGGGGGGGACAACCATAAGAGCACCGGCGGGCTGCGAGACCCGAGGCGCTTACCTATTAATTTACTTGTTCAAGCAGGAAGGGGAGTTGATCGAAAGCGAGGTACAGTCTGCTAAGCATACACACGGTGGATTGGTGAGTCTGATTGTGAGGCTCTGTGCAGTATGGCTCATTTTACTATAGATGGTCGAGTGGTGCCTAGTAGGACTGTAATATTGGGGTTGTGAAACCAATATATAATCCAAAAGCCAAAAGTTTTTTATTTGTTGGGGCGCGATCAGGTCGGAGGGCAATGAACTGCACGCCGTGCAAGACTCACAATATGCAAGGGTGGGGTGTGTAACCAAACAACTCAGTAGCCGTTCGGCTTGCCGTTCATGCTACCGGTACGGGCGCACGGTTCGAGCGACTGGGACAACAGATCACCGCTGACGGGAGAGGGCATACGAGATCCGAACGTGCAGTCCTCGTACTTATTGGACGACCAGTACTTGCACATATTGGAGTTGGGGTTGGCGAAATCACCGCCCTGGAATGGCGGATGGGCATACACGGTTGTATTACCGGCGTCAACAGGGGACCCGCCCTGAACGATGATGTCGGCACAGTTATAATAGTTTCCAAATCCAGCCGCGGGCTGAGCGTAGTAAACACCACCGGCGTACCACATCCATTGCAGGGTGACGGTAGCCCCATCCGCGAACGTGGAGGGCACCGTAAAGGTCGTCCAACATTCGCCGTTTCCGAGACCATTGCCCGGTCCAAACGTGTTATCGCTGGGGTTGTCAGGCCCACAGTGAGCCTCGTAACAGGAATGCTTGACCACGTGGGCGTTGAAGGCATCCCAGCTGTCGGACTGGTCGATTGGGACCATGGCCAGACGGACGAACCCACCGGGGTGGTTGTTGCGTTCCCAGGCGACGCGGAGTTCTTGGCCACGCTGGATCGTGACTGGTTTAAACCACGGCTTGCCAATGTTGGAAGCGGACCGTGGCGCGTCGCAGGGCCCCTTGCAACCTTGGCCCGAACCGCAAGTGCCAAAGTTGGCCAGATTGCCACGTGGGGCCGGGTAGTGGAGGAGACTATGCGCCGCAGTGGGGTCGGCGGCGAGGAGGACTACTGCCGCCAGGGCAGTGGTCGCGGTACGCCAGAGGGAAACCATGATGTGGCGACGGCGGATAGTGAGGGGGAGGGGGGTTGCTCTGATTGGGCGACGGGCGAGAACGGTAGCACGGTGTGGGCGGGAAAATAGGAAAAGCACGGACGTTAGAATGATGGCTCAGTGTAGACGAGTGACGATATATATAAAACGAATGCGATGGTATAGGTCGCTGGCAAGAGTGGTGGGCTGCGGCCAAGAAAGACAGTCGTTGAACAGCGTGGATGTGTTTAGGTAAATATAGCCACGGAAGTTACAACAGTGGGGCAACGGTGGGCAGCGTTCAGTCAACTTATAAGCAGTCGAACTTTGGCAACATCGATACGAGAATGGTAAAGCCCGTAACAGTCAGTGAATGACTCCGGGGTGTCTTAATACAAAAGCATAACACGGGACATCTAACATGAGGCCAGATCACGCTCGCACAGCTAGCGGAGAAAAAAAATCGAAAGGGGGGGCACACGGCATACTGCCGCGTCGACCTCATAATGCCCCCTGAGTCCGGCAGAGGTGGAGAATGAGGAACGGCGGCGGCGGCGCACTTTAAAGGAGTGAAAGGGAACCTAGGGTACCTCGTCAACATCAAGGTGCAGAGTGAATGGTTGACACCCCTGGATCCTAATAGCTTAGGCCGTTTGACCTCCCTCATCCCCTACCAGAAGTGGTGCTGGTTTTTAGTGTTAGCCGGAAACAATCCACAGCAAGCGGATCTGATGTAATAGAACGCAAGTGCTAATGAAGTGGAGGGGTATTACGGGCCGGGGTGGGGAAGGAAATTGCATGCCGCAACGACTAAACGTCAATACGTAATGGCACCTAGGGTACGTTCGTACGCCGCGCTCTCTAGTAGCAATATGGCAACCAGCCTACATCCAGGGGGGTATTAATCCAGTTTAGGTAAGCCAGTCGAGGCAACCAAATCCCAACGATACGATTGCAACCATCGCTGGTAAAGAGGACAAGCTTGCAGGTAGCACCCGTAGGACAAGGCAACCAAAACGGGTGGTTACTGATACGGGCCACTCGGAAAGGGGCAATTACCTTTGGTTACTATAGGACAGGGGTCGATGCAGCTCAGGGGCACAGCTCCAGGGCTAACGAGGGGCGGATATAGAAAATGAAAGAGGAGGCGGGAGTAGTGCTGATGAGTGCGGGCTCAAACGGTCACACCACCAGTTATAGGGCAAAAACTGAGAGGGCGTGATTAGGGACAAGGAAAGGTTGGACCAGCCGGAATGGTATACGTGTGGTTGAACAAATTGCTGGTAAAGGTATAGCAGCGGGCGGTGGAAACCGGAATATTGCCTCGGTTTTAAGATTGGGTGTGTATATATAAAAAGGTACCTGCACGGGGTAGGTAAACTTAACAGTTATCTGGAGGGATGGACGCGGCAACGAAGTAGAGGCGGCACCTCCGGTTTAATATATAACCAGACATTGTACCGCGCTGTGTCCGGTCCAAACGGGCCAGGAAACCCACCTCTGGTGCCAACCCATATGGCAACAGCGAACGGTGTAATTGATTAGCAACGACGTGGTGGTAGGCGTGGCGTGGAAAGTACAACCCGCTTGGTCCACTTTCCGGATCCTCCGCCATGAGGTTGGACTGTCGGGCACCTTTCCCAGGTATCCTCGGATGCCGACTGGCTGTCTCGCTGCGGTGGTAAACTTTCGGAGCTTTGCTGGTAGCTGAACGGCTGACACGGCCTCAAATCCACTCTCCGCGCTCTTCACACCGTATATGGAAGCTCCATTTACACCTATCGGACATGGCCAAGCGTCCATGCTGGGGATGTGAAGGAGATAATGCTACATGTAAGTAGCAAATCAACTTGGACCTAATAAATGCCGAGTGGTACTGGACATTTAGGGGTGTCTTATTCGTCTCCCAAAACTCAGAACCTTGCTAACTTATTAACTTCCCATCTTCTCTCTCTCTCTTTCCCATCTACCGACTTTCTACACCTCCAACCCACCCTCCGCCCCTTCTTGCTCCCGCTTAGATAGGTTCCCAAGGTCTGGAGGTCAGGATTGGTAGACCCATCCTACCAGCGTATCAGCTTAACCGCGAACGAGATCAAGACTTGGTTGGCCATTACACGAATTTAGTAATTTCCAGTAGGGCCGGACAAAGGAGGGTGGGATACGGGTGAGAGGGGAGGCCTTGGGTATATGGCTTCGCAGGCTACCCAGGCCTCTTTTTTTCCACTGGGAACCGTTGGCGGAGCATGAAGATAGCCGGGGGAGGGGATCGGTCAGAGAGCGTGAGGGGGGGGGGGTTACCAGCCTATTGGGTCGAGCCAGTCACCGCAACGATCTTGCTGTTATGACTGGCCGGCAGATCCGGCCTATTCTACTCCCGTCTTGATCCTTGCTGATCAGGACGACGGCCTTCGCCAGGATGCCTTTTCTTATCAAGGTTGGCAGCGGCCAGCGAGGATTCTTATCGTTATAGGGCCATGGAAAAACCGACCGGGCCTGCTCCAGAGTCCGAGACTCATAGTAAATATAATCAAGGGGCATGTACTAGCCTGGGCGGCGGAAATGGCAGAGACTCGAGTGAACATAAATAGTTCTCCCCCCTCCCCTGCTTGACATGCACGGCACTGAAGCTGCGGGCAGAGTAAACCGGTTACCTCATTGGAGGCACAAACCAACCTTTATTGATTAGGACCATGGTCTATTCCGTGCTGCATTGGGCCATTCACACTCTCAGCACTATAGCTGCCACGCAACGGCCAGGTCAATATAGAATTCGGCAGTTTTAATAATAAACATGTGAGTAAAGGTGTGCGTGGTAGATATATCAGAGGGGATAGGGGTAAGGAGAGAGAGAGAGAGGTAGACAAAGGAAAAAGTAAAGAACGGACAGAGGAATCGTGATTGAGAAATTATACGTGCAAATGAGCAAACATGCGGCAAGTCGAAAGTAGTCGAGGTTCACCAGTCAGCCAAGGCGACACATTGAATAGGGAGGTGGGATGGCTCTTCAGGCGAAAGGGTAGGCATAAGGGGGGAATCAAGGCCAGATCTGGAGAGAGAAACGAGACGAGAGGCTCATAGTCGAACTCCGGATTAAGCAAGGGTTGGAAAGAAAGAAAAGAAGGATAGGCTAGCTATAAAGGGTGGCGGTGTTGTCATCAGCATATTCACAAAATAAGGCGGGAGGAAGAATGGGCCCCACCGCAGGCCGTGCAGTGGGGGGGGGGCAAAATAGGGTTCAGACTGGCGGGTGAAGCACGGGGGTGGGGTAGGCAAGGTAGACAGGAATGGGTGGGGGGAGGCCTACCGTCGTCTCACTAGTCCGCACTGCTGTCGGACTCCACCTCCTCAAACTTGCCTTCCTGGACAGCCTTGGCCATGGGATGTTCAAACTCCACGACGCCCGTGCGCTGCAGCCGGTCGAAGAGGACCATGAGCTTCTCCGCCTCCTGCTCCTTCTCTTCCTCAGTCATGGGCTTGTCCCAAGTGGCCGAGGCGAGCGCAGGCGTCCGCATGGGGGACGCGGAGGAGACATGGGACAGGCCTGCAGTGGACCGCGGTGCACCGTTCGGTGGCGGGTGGATCTTGCCCGTGATGGGGTTGACCGGACCAGGTCCAGCGAGCGGCTTACCAGAGCCGGAGTTGGGAGACGGCGGGGCCTCGCCGCCACCGGCCATATAAGGAATGCCCTGCTCCACGAGGTAGCCTGCGGCGTTGCCATAACCGACTTCTGCCACCAGTTGGTGCACATCGTGGTTCCACAGGTTGTAGAGCAAATTGCCCACGCTCTGCGAAAGCGGGGTGGGCATGGGCTGGGACAAAATGAAGACCATACGACCGCCCGTCGTGTCTGCGGCCTCAGGGGCCACGGTGCGGTCCCGATTGGCCGGGAACCAGCGATTGCGCATGGTGAGCCGGCTGGGAATATGGGCCTGGCTGATGGAGATGAGCAGCCACAGCAGCGGGAGGAGAGAGTGGGATACGTTGTGGTTGAATGAGGCATAGTACAGCGACAGATTCGAGTTACTGGCGGTACTGTCGGGCCGGGGACTCGCGCCGGAAGACCCACTTTCCCCATTCATAGACAGCAGTCCGAGGCAGTGGTCGCAGATATCTGCCAATCGTTCGGTAAGGGCCAAGGAATCCGTGAGTGGAAAGAAGTCGTTGGCAAAGTCCTGGGGTGCGTAGCACAGCAGCAGCGCGATTGCGTTAGAGTGCGGGGGCGGAATGGACAGCGAGCTGGTGTCCATAGGTACATGCATCAGGGTGGCGATGGCCGGCTGCAGCAGCTGCCCGAAAGACGCCGAGTCAGCCTTGGTAAGCTGATTATCGGTGACTGGGTTTGTGCCGGGTTCGATGAGGGGTTCTGGGGAGAGCGAAGGCCGCGGCGTACTGTGGCCCTGCAGCGCCGCCAGGGAGAGGCCCCGAAAGCCCGTGGGCTCTGGAGGCGTCATCTTGCGCAGGGCTATGTACTCACTGGTCACGTTGTAGGCGACTTTGAGCAGTTCACCCAAGACCTGCGGGGACGTAAAGGGGTCGGAACTCAGCGCTGACGAGGCTGCCTTGGATACGAGGCGGTCGAGGTGGAAGTCCATCAGCTAGCAGGGTCAACACGGGCGCCGGAGAGCGAGGGGAGGGAGAGGGGAAGTAGGTAAGGATGTGGTGGTGTCGAAGGTACAGGCGCGGGTTAGTATGGGCTCTGAACGCTAGAGAAGAAGGTAAGGACGGATTGAGCTTTCTACTAAAGATGATAATCGACATGGATCCGATTCGGGAACCGTGACCACTTACCCCGGCCAGTAGCGAGTTAATATAGTAGTTGTCCACTGCCTGCTTCATTATCTTTGGCCGCCGCAGGGTCAACAGGAATAGTAACCTGGCGACGAGGAAGTGGGACCGCAGGGAGCAGCTGTTAAGGTTGGCTAGGGCGCATAGCCGCAGGAGAAGATGGAGGTCGAGGGCCACATCTCGAGTGGACTCGTTAATGAGAAACATGTTGGCGAGGCATGTCAGGGCCTCACAGGCTGCGGGGGTATCGGGAAACGCCAGACACTGGCCCCGCTTGGGATCGCTACCAAGCCCGCCGTGGGTCATGAGCATTTGAATGCTCTACATTAGGAGGAGGAGGATAGATGGAGGGTTCGAATTTGGTAAATTAGTGACGGGGGAAAAACCGGGCGTTGGTTGCCGACCTGTGGGACCGGAAGGTTATCGAACGTATCCCCAAGACGCAAGGGGGATATATCGTAGGTTTGCAGAGGCGCGCACGTTGATACATAGCACGGTGCAGCCCACCACGTCGCATTGCCCTTTGTCTTTCGTCAGTCCGGCCGAATGCGCTTGACACCCCCCTGAGAAAACACGAGGGCTGGCAGCGCTCATGGGTGAACCTTCGCGCATGTACACGTAACTCCGTGCCGACCGGCCTGCAGTACCTACCGACTTCTCGAAGAGCCGCTCGCAGCCAACGGGGTCCCGGCCCATGGACTTAAGATTCGTAAGGGACTTTTCGAGTCGGACGTCGCTCCATTTGTTGTACACCTTTGGCTCGGACAGGTTGGTAATGAGTTCCTTGATGTAGGAGCGTTTCTGCTCGGGTGGCAGGGTTACTTGGAAGGTCATCGCAGTAGAAAAAAACAACTAGGTCTTCAGAAGCGACAGGAGGCAGGTGAAGGCGGTCTATTAGAAACAGCAGGGTGCCCCTGAGGTATGTGAGTGGCGAATGCGGTCGGGCCGGGTAACTGCGGGACGAGGAAAAGGCGGCAATGGCCAGCGAGATGGGAGCAGTGAGAGGCGAGCTGCGAGGGCTAAAGGTCCGAGTCCAGGGAAGAAAAGGAAAAAGAGAGAGAGAAAAAAGAAAAGAAAGGGTAGCTGATTTGTCGGGGCGGGGTCGGCAAGGACCGTGGTCTATATGTGGGCAGGTTGGGTGGACTGTCGAGATAGCTACAAGGATGTTCACCACGGAGGTTGGGTCGGTCCGGGCGGCGTCGAGGGGCCGTGATGAAACGAAATAGGCATAGTCCGGCCGGAGTAACGATGGGCCTAACGCGAAGGGGCGATGGCGCTGGGAGGTGACGAAGCAACGTGGATACATAGAGGACAGAGAGCCACAGGGCAGCGTGGAGACCAAAGCGGGCGCAAGGATGCGAGCGGCGATGGAGCCGGGCCCTTAGCCCATACGAACAGTGGCACCTCCGCTATTTTCCCCAGCTTGGCACACTGGCGCAAAAGGAGAGTGGCTGGGTGTGAGGAGGGGCGGCAATTCCGGGTTTGGGGTATGCCGCCAGGTCCACAACCCAGGCCTACGGCAGCAGGCATCCAACGCTGCAGAGACCTGCATCAGCATCTGAACTAACATTAGCAACCTGAGCATCAAACTATGTCCGGAGCCGCCGAGAGGCAGCCGGGCACAGGGGCAAGGGCCGGATCTGAGTTCAGGCAGGGAAGACGCCTTTGCCATGCAAAGGAAACGGTCGCATCGGTTAACCACAGGGGCTATGACCGGTGCTCACTTGTAGCTTTGGACAATGTGATGGTGGTGGAACTCACCGGCCAAAGCAATAGCCCGTGTGACGATGTGTAACCTTACCACCACCACCTAGACCTCGTCTGGAAATGCCACTGGCTCTTGCGCCTCTCGGGATTTAATAACGGGTCCGGTTTCTGGTGAGTCCTTTCCTTGAGCCCAGTTGATTCTTTCATCCATCCTACCCAATAGGGCATGCCTCCAACGCCCGATGGAGAGGGGCGGGCCCACCAGGTAAATCGCTTCACTGAGCCGCATGGGACTGGCTGGCTTTCGAGGGATTGTCCGCCCCAGGGGACCCCTCCCGCATCGCCACCTCTAAGAACAGTAGTAGCCCAGCTGACTGATCCACCATCTACTCCTCAGGATAAAGATAGTCGTGGTCGGGTGGGTGGGTAGGGGAAGGGACGGCAGAGACATGGCACTTAATGTCCGACGGTGCGAACACCAAGTGGCACGCGTAGGTGGCCACCATGGTAACCTGAGCCTCCGAGAAAGGTCCCTCCAAGCACCTCCCTGGTACGGCCAAATATCTACCTTACTGTCTTACAGGCTCTGGAAGCCAAATGGATCTGCGCCCTGGACTGTACGGTGCGGGGCACAGGAGTGATCGACATTGGTCGCTTTTCCTTAACGCGTATGTGCAACCCAATTCCGACCTGCTTCGTTGCAAAAAAAACAACTAGTAAGCAGGCAAATGGAAGCAGTTCGGTGACCTATATAGGCATCAGGAACGCCGGCGGTGACGTTGGTGGCAGGTGTGGCAGTAAGGGCAATCCAACCCGCCACGACAGTCCGTGGTGTACAAATCTAGCCATCCTCTTTTTTTTATTCCGTCGTGTCGCATTCACTTGCTCAGTACTGGCGTCAGAACCACTCAAAGTTGTTGTTTAACGATACTCATAACCGCCTGGCTCCCGTCCCAAGGGCAGTGGAGTTAGGTTTCACGGATCGTCGTCACATTCTGACCCACTCCCCTCACACTTTCGACACTGCAGCTGGGTGAGAGGCTTCAAGATATTGATCAGTTTTCTGTAACGAAACTTGCTTGATCATTCCGATTTACCCATGGTATCGAATATAGTTCTGCGAGGTTAGCTCCGACCCATGGACCTAGCCGCTTTGAAATATATCTATATATAAATAAATTTTATACCTGGGCTGTGAGAAATAATTGGCTTAACAGTTAGGTATATCCCAGTGCCGGATCTGTACCTCTAGATTAAAACTAGCCGGGCCATGCGGTTTGTACAGATGTCATCAACAGGCCCTCATACTCGACTCGGAGCGGAAGGCAAGTAAGGCCACCAACCTGGTTAAGCTAGCTGGAGAATCGTACACCCCAACGTGCGAGAATAATATTTGGCACCGTTAGATGGGACCACCGTTTAAACCCTGATAGTAAACGGCCACAGTCGGGGCCCAGTAGCCAATGGAGCGAGCCCTGACTGGAGAGGGGGAGGGGAAGAGAGCTACGGTACCTATAATCCCAAACTCTGAGGGGGGAAGGAGTCTCTCGTCTAGGTCAATTAAAACCATCGTTTAAAAAGTCAGGATATACAGATTCGGGTTTGAATTATGTTGACAATCAATTTAATGTTGAACCATCACCCCTCATTGCATTAGGTCCAGCGATGCCGTCTCGGAGTCAATTTACTCAAACCGTCGAAGAAAGGGGGAAGAGGAAAGGTTCGAAAATAATGAATATAAATTAGGCGCATTAACGCTTCAACCACGGAGCCAGCTACGCCCCGGCCCGAACCATCAAGTCCGACCCGGTCGTGCCAGGGCCCGCACGAGCGTGTCCCGGTCGGCCTCGGCGAAGTCATGAGCGACCAACAGGGCCCGTAGTTCCTCTTGGAAGGCCGGCTCCCCTAGCTTAGCGAGTGCTTCGGCGGAGAGGTGCCGGATGTCGAGCGTAGTGGACGGGGTGGACTGGGAAGTGGTCGTCTTCTTCCCGTCATCCGTATGCATCGGAGGCTCCGCCGTCTCGGGTACCACTGCTTCGGTCTCCGCCTTCTCCTCATATTCTCTGGGTGCGGGTCCGCCGGGTCTCACCATCAGGGTTACCACGGTATCCGACGACAGGTTATAGTCGCCCACCACGCCGGCATCCTGCAGGGCCTTTCCCTTAAGAAGTAGCCGTTGGTAGTCTGGACCCACCCCGCACTGGGCCGCTAGGCGTTGTTTAAGCTCTGCGATAGGGGTCAAAGGGTCGACCGGCACGTCGTACGTAAACCCGGACTTGAGGGCCTTGATTGGGAGCCGTAGGGTTTGAGCAGCGGAGCTGCGAGTAGATTCCTCGGTCGTCGGAATCTCCGGTTCCTGTAGGGGAAGGGGGAGGGAAAGCGGGAAAGGGTAGAAGTCCGGGGTTGAGGACAGCATTGAGGAGGTACGGCACGGTTTCCAGCTCCACGGCGTAGTGGGCGACCACCATTGGTAGAGCCACTATATCACTCTGCCGAGTCCTGGTGGACGGGCACCAATGCATCCAACTTACCTCGAATCGGCATCGAGGGAGGGGGTAATTCAGATTCAGCGGGTCATCCTCATGTTGGCGGATGGGGGTCACCACGGGTAGGCCCCGCAGTCGCAGTAGGAAGGCGGAGAAGGCTAGCGGTTCTTCGAGCATCGTAGGAGCTAAACAGCGAAGGAGTTATGGTGTAATGGTATAACGACCAGTGGTCCACCTAAGGCGGAGACATAGTGGCTCGGGTCCTCGGCTGATACTGGTGGAGAAATCGTGTAAATGAGAATGATTTTGGCCGGGTCTGCTGCTGCTGTCTCCCCTTCTTCCCAGGCCTCTTTAACTGCAGCCTACGAGGGTGATGTGCAACGGGCCTTGAATTCCTCCCGCACGCCTCTCCCCTCCAACGTCGCGCAGCATTACGGACTTACCAAGTGTATCACTCAACGGTGGCTGTACATTTTCCAACTTAGCAGTCCACTGCTTTGTACTCACTTCACAGCCGGGCTCTATTTTGGCACCGTCTTAATTAGAGGAGCTAGAATACTTATATATATATATGTCTAAATATTTGTTTCAGTTCTCACCTTTCATGATCAGTTTAAAATTGACACGGTCAGGTTTAAAACCTCGGAACAAAAAGGTTAAATTTATTCACACCCCTGCGCTAACCTAGCCTACTGGGAGCTATGCATCGCGCCTTGAGAGCAACACATCGCGTCCAGCATCATACAAGACGGCGCAAGGGCACAGCAGCAAGGTAAATACGCGAAACATACAGAGAGTCTGACCTCTTTTCCGTTTAACTATTGCACTGGGTAGCCTACGCCCTATTGTGGATCGTGAATCGCTTATTGAAGGAAGGAGCTGACACTTTGGTGTTATCTGGCACATTCTCTGTCCCCACCTGGCTCCGTGAGCTGGACAGCGAAGGTCTGCTGAAATCGGTACGTTCCTTTTTAGCATCCGGGTTATAAGTACCCTTCTTCGGGTTTTCATTTACTTGGCCCTCCCCTTGGACTCCAGAGTGGAAAGTCACCTTCTTATTCGCATTGTTCTTGCCAATTTCGCTCTTCAGTGCGCTTTTGATGCCATAGGCGAAGGTCACAAATGACGCGGTGAGGGCGAGGAGGCAGAGGAGGCTGGTACGACGGCTGAGAAGCATGGCAAACAAGGTGAGTTGACCAAAAAAAATGCAGATGGTGATGACGGGAGGTAAGAGCAAGTGAAAGTTGGAACGCGGCGAAGGAGTTGTAGGTATGGGAGAAGTAGTGCTTATGCGCTGGCAGTGGTGGGCTATTGTTGTATAAGTGTAGGGAGACGGTGCGATATCTAATACATTTATATATTGCTGGCGGAGGTAGCGGGGTAAGGTGGGTGGAGATAGGGCAGTGCCTGGCATTCCCGGCGGTTGTCGGTACAAGCGAACAACAGAAAGGGCCAGTGGAAGGCCCACAGTGATGATTGCATAGAGTATTTTTGTATTATTCCCGACAGCTCTACCATATGGTGAATTAAAGGACGGCTATCTTTGTTGCTGTCAAATAAATTTACGCGTAGCGTTGTTCTTCCTAGCCGGCCTCACTGATCAGACCTCCCCACCATCCGGCCACGCATAAACCGATCCCCCCCCTTCCTCTCCCCCTTCTCATTTTATGACTTGTGTTCACTCGCCCGTCGATTACGAGGCGAGCAGCATGGGTGGTACAAAGCCCCATGACTTTGGCAAAGGCCAGTAGGGTGATCATTCTATCGGCCTTCCTTACTCACCAGATGGGTCGCCAACCCGCGCCCCTCATCCTTTAATGCCTTTTTTTTCTCGCTCGCTCGTCGTACTTGTTGGGCCGTTCCTTCCACTGGGCGTTTCTCGTCGTACTTGAAATCCTCACGACCATTCGCCTCCTTATTGGTATCCGCTCTCCCTGCAGCCACCGTGTCTCATAACGTACATTTGTCGTGGTACCGCGAAACGAGAGTGGTTCACCAATAGGGTCGTAAGCATACGACTTCGGTACTCTGGTCGTAATATATTTTATATAGGGGAGACCATTTACACAGACCATTGCCTTCTATTATTCGATGGGACGGGTGAGGGCTCGTTGGTATACCGAGAATTCAAATTACGAAGGCCCTACCGTCACTGGCTTGAAGATTTTGCCCGAGCCTTTGCCCAGTCTCTGCTATTTACGAGTCCGCTTTCTCTCATTCCCTTCGTGGTCTATCGTTCATCCACTTGGCAAACCACGCGCTTTAAGGCTTGACGGAAATGTGGCGTTTGTGGCGGAGGGATTCGGGAGAGGTCACACCCCGTTGCCGGATTTCCCCCCCCCCCCAGCTACCACCTCCTACTCCCAACCGATGCGCTTTGGAGGTCGCCTGTACCACACGGTAAGTTGACCAACGCGCACCCCCTTCCACCCAGAGGGAGGACTAGAGGAAGGACCCTGACCCAGCTCTCTATCTCTCTCTTCAATATTCCCTTGTCTTTTTCAATTTTTTATGCGTCTCCATGGAGTCCCGTGCACCATCCCATCGGTCTTCTTTCAGTTTCACTTCGTTCTCCCGTCTGGCCGCGTAGGCCCTCCCTAGTTAAGCACGTGTTATTAAACCTCAGAAACATTAGCCATAAAACATGAAACTTGCCGCTTGGTTGGTTGGGGGGACGATATGTACCATATTGGGCTCCGCCTCGGCAGTTGGTATCGACAAGCTCCCTCGCGAGGTCTTCGAAAAGGTGGCACTTCAAACGCCCATACGGCACCTAGTTAACCTTCGCGCTACGAGCAATGCTTTGCGAAGGCAGACCGAAATGTCCCAACACTATCGGCTTCAAAAGGTGAGTCCGGCCAACCTACACAATCACATTGTATAGACTGCCACGCAGCAGTATCACCCCTGAATTAGCACTAACCGCCGGGTTTTAATCCAGATCTTCAGTACATTTTCAACACCTAGATTGACTCGAACACTCACCTTACCTCCCTTAACGTTCAAGCCCGTGCGCTTCCCTCCGCCCCTCCTCCTCTCCCTTTCGGCCCGCTTCTATTGTGTCCTCTAGGCTTTCTACCGCGAAGAAATGTTACTCCGCAGTTTTCTGGACCACCGTGTACCCATTGGTCCGCCCCCCTACGCACCCCGCCTCGTCAGTCGTATTGCCGACGGTATTGCTTCGGTGGCTCCGCTAACGGCCGTTGACCTAGACCGTTGGTTAGATGTCCACGTTCGGCCGCTGGTTCTCCACCTGGTCTATCGTCAGCAATTAGTCGGTGACCTGCAAACCTACGGGTTAACCCCACTAGGAGACGTATATCTCGATGGCAGTCAGCGAGCGGCCGCTTACTACCCGCCTCGCCCCGATCACCCGAACGGTGACCCCGCCGCGGGGGTAGTGAACGTGCGGCCGGTGCGCGACACCGAAGCGGCCGCCGTTTACCGATCCCTATTAGTCCCGAAGCTTGGCCAGCACGCTGAATACGTCGGACAAAAGCTGGCCGCGTTTCGACCCGAACTACGGCGAATCAATGCCGCGGCCCAGACTCTCTCCTATATAGAGGACAGTAAGCTGGCCGCCCGTAATCCGGTGGCTTATGCGGTGGCCACAGGGCAGCGGACGTACCTGGTCCTACTTGACCAGTTACTACGGAGCGGTCAATTCGAGCGCGAGCTCCGGGCTCGCATTCTACACTGGATCCCGACCCGTCACCTTGATATGTCCGGTATCATGGCAGCCATCCTCCCAGCCAACCCGGCCAATCTGCGCCTTCTCAGCGACGACCCGGCCATCACCGAAGCTCGACATGCCCACGCTATCGATCTGATTATGGACTTTCTGCCGGATATAACCGTTCACGCCGTGAATATCGGGTTGGCCGCCCGGGGCCACGCCATGGCACTGCTTTACTACAACGCAGAGGTCGCAGACGGCACTTATAATCAGATAGATGGCCACGACCGTGATTCGGTGGCTTCGCATCTGCTTGCCGCGGCCGCCCAGATGGGCCAGTGGGGCCTGGTCAACCAATACGCGCGGCAACACCTCCCTGCCGAACTACGTCCGCTCATCCGGATCTTAGGCCAGCTTAATTGGCAGCGGGCCGCAACCATCCTAACGCGGTGGATTGACTCTCTGCCTGTCCCCGATTCCGATGCTAGTGAACCGGCCGTCACGTCGAGCAGCCCGGAGGGCTCAGAGACTGACGCCCAAGGAGCTGAGGCACCGATGGCCGAGGTAGATGAAGAATTCCTATTGCAGATGAACGATTATTTTGGCTTCATTGACCACCGAAACCAACTGGTCTTTACGGATTTCAGCTCTCTGCCCGTTGAGTTCTGATGCTGTCGTGAGTTAGTACGACCAATGTGGTATGAATAAACCAGCCAGATTAGCCTTGAACTTGGTCTGTACATCCGGTGTTGGCGACCACGAGGGTACCAGTAGTGTACATGGATTTTGGTAACTTCCCCCCCTCCTCTCTTTATACCAATGGTGTAGGCGTACCCTAGGATATACAACGCGTGCCTCCCTCGGCCATCTGCATCTACATGGCCCCCACCAATACCGCAGACTCAAGGATGAGGGAGGGGGCAATAATGGATCAGAAGGGGATAGGAACTGATCGCTCTGCTTAGCAGTAAAGCACGGGTTTTGCAGGTCACTGAGGATCACCGTCAGCCACTCCCCCCATCCAACATTTCGATACCCACGAGGCCTGGTAAGTTAATAATTTGATATAATCGCGGAGACAAAAGCCGTCCTTCACTAATATACCCTCCATTTCTGCACCCACCCCCATTACCGGACGATGAAAGCAATGTTATATTTTATGAGCATAATATTAGAAAACATACGTGTTCCTCCAACCCTAATATAAAGAGGAGCACGTAATGTTTTAGGTCATCTATTACAATAGAGAGTGAATATCTATAAATGAGGGTAAAATGACGATGTAGAAGGTACCCCCGACTACAAGCATAACCGGAAGCACCGGCCCTCGTAAGGCAGCGTCGGCTTCAGCATACCAAATCCCCGTTCAACCAACCAACCAACAGGGTTAAAAGTGATCTAGTTCTCGGGTTTCCGACAGGCCACAGTGTACATGGGGGTGAAGATGTTCATCCTGCCGCCCTTGACCAGGCCGTCGGCGGCGGTGAGCAGGACCTTCTGGATCTCGAGGGAACCAGGTGGAGCGATGCCGACCGTCTCGAGCAAACTGACCATAGTGTTGGTGATGACACAGCCGACATTAGACCGGGCGAACCCGCGCATCGAGCTAAACATGGACCCGCCCGCCAGCTCCTCATACCAGGGGTAATCGTTACTGACGGTGGTGGTAGCCAAGTCTTCGTGGGAGGTGATCTCGAAACCGACGGTACGGAGGGCCTGGAGGCAGGTGCTCCAAGGGAACAGCTTGGGAATGCCGTCACCCTTCTCAACGTCGAGAATGATTTGACGCTGGGCCGGATCCTGTTCGTCGTAAGCCGCGGTGGTGACCCACTCGTACACGGCGAAGGTGCCACCGGGCTTGAGGACGCGGAAAATCTCGCCGTAGACGCCCTCGAGGGCCGGTGCGTGGCAGGTGGCCTCGATGGCGTAGACGGCGTCAAACGAGTTGTCCGGGAAAGGCATCTTCATGAAATCACCCTTGACAAACTCACAGTGGTCTTCCTGCCGGTACCGCTTGGCGTATTGCCGCGCCCGTTCAATCTGGTAGTCGTTGTTGTTGAGGCCCGTGACGTGGCAACCCGTCATCCGGATCATCTCGCGCGCCGGTCCGCCGACCCCGCAGCCCACATCAAGCACCCGCATACCCGAACGCAGCTCGGCGAGACTCGCCAGGTAGTGCTCGTGGCGCGCAATGCTCCGCTCAAAGCTCTCACCGATGGCCTTGCGGGCAAAGTGGAAGGACTGGCCCCAGCCGTACTGGAGATAACGAGGGAGGGAGGAGGTGGGCAAAGTCAAAGTCAGGGGTAATCCGGGTTAGCTAACCACGGCTTCGTATGGGTAAGTAGTGCAGTAGGAATCCCCCTGACGACCGTTGTGGTAGTGGGGTTTCCCAAGCCAGGCCAAGCAGGGTACGCCCCGGTAAGCGGGCTGCGTTGCTCATACCTCGTAGAAATCGGTGGCCAGGTTGTAGTACGTGTTGGTGAGCTGGGTGTACATTTTGAGGCGGCTGTCCTCATTGTTGAGATCCTCGCCACTACCGTCGGTGAGGAGTTTGTCGTCGTTCTGCTTGTTTTCCCAGAATTTAGAGTAGCTTTCCACGGCGTGCGAGTGCAGAGTGGTGTCCTTGGACGTCAGCTTGCTGAGGAAACCATCGGGATTGCCGTTGACCTTGGCGCCATGTAGGGCGGTGGAGAAGTCCTTGTCGGCCTTATGGCTCTCGGACGGGTCGGCGCGGGGCGTCATGGCGAGAATGAGGGTTGTGAGGATGGAATGCAGACGAAGGTCAGGTGAACAAGAGGATTGAGGGTAAGGTGGAGAGATGCAAGGGGGTGTCTAGTATTGGCCAGGTGTGGCAGGTAGGGGGACCAGGAAGAGGCGTTTATGGTGGTAAAGGGTATTTAGGCCACAAAATCAAAATTATGGCGTGGTTTCAGCAACTGTGGGGTTGAATGAGGGGTAGGCAGGCCAGACAAACGGGGTCGTGGGGTTGGCGGTTAATGTATTTTAGGAGAGCGGCAGGCCAGTGAGCTCATATACTGAACATCCCGATAACCGCTGGTGGTAAAGGGGGGGCAATCAGACTTGTGTACCCCATATTCCTCCCCCTGATGCGCGGGGTCGAACGCAAGGGAGATAATGTGAGTGGACCAGTGGCGAACTAAGTGGGCTGATTCGTGATAGGGAAGCTTCCAGGCCGGCGGGTATTGGTCGCACCGCACTCAACGACGGAACCGTCAAGATCAGCCCATAGGACGAGACCCTAGGGCCCGCGCGGGTGTGGGCGTGCGAAGGAGCGGGCAAATAGGCCGGCTTGTGCGGCGTGCACGAATCAGGTGAGCAAGGCCTATTAACGCACCTCACCCCCTTCTGGAGGCAAAGGCGATAGACCCCGAGTCAATGGTGTGGATGTAGGCTGGTCTTTGGGGGGGGGGGGGCTCAGCGTCTACCCGAGGGAGATGGTGGATATGATCCAAATCGTTTCTCTTCCAGCTGAACCGGTGCAGCGGGGATGCATTTAAGAGGTATAGGTATAGCGTGCATCACAGATCGCCAGCAGGGCAGAGCGGGCTAAATCCAACGACTAGGACCATCAGCCTTACTTACCCCATTGCAATAAGGATGACTCCTACGTAGTGGCACGGCAAACCGTAAGTGCGGTGCCCAGTAAGCAGCCCAGGTAGCCACTCTACAACCGACAATTAACGCCGTCTAGTGCTAGGATAGTCGGTGTGTGGTTTCGGGGTTGCCAGTCGGTCCTAAAATAGCGCCCGCTGACCTTTAAAGCTGGTATGACCTCCTGTTTCGTTACCTCGTCAAACCACGCTACGGTATCCAGCAACAAGAGGAAGCGATCAGACAACCTGCAATGGGCCATCCGACTTTGGGCCTAGGCGATCCCCCCTAGGCACTGGCACGTGAAAGACGGCCCAACTTGTAAACATTACAGTGCCCGAGTCCGAGGGGGAAAGAGGGAGAAAGGGGTAGTGGCGAGCACTTTGAGATATGATTTTCAGTGAAGAGGAACCACTGTGTGCGTCGTCTGTTCTACAGCCACTGTTTTTTTAGAGGGGAGGGAAGGTAACCTCTCTAGCCTACCATCGTGTAATACTGGACATCGCCTGATCCTTACCCTGGCCCTAAATGGACGCTAGTTTCGTACAATGTCCACTGCCCGGGGCTGCCTTGAGAGAGGAGGGGAGATATGTCATTTCCAGAGACCATGCCAGGTACGGCCGTCTCAAACCCCAGACCCTCCTAGGATCCTAATCAATGACTTTAAGGTCCGCTTTAGCTAGTAGCTCAGCCCAGCCCGACGAGTGCAGTAAGTCGGCACCCATAGTTTCCAGTGTGTAAATTTATTGAAATAAATGTGTGCCATTGTTGGTGCCGCCTCTACTTACTTGGTCCTCTTGTAGATCTTGCCCATGAAGTCTAAAAAGATCTGGTGGGGCACTAGGGTCGGATCGGCCGCCTCAATCAGCCCGGTGATATCAGCATGGCTCTGGGTCTCGTAGTCATGGAACCGTTGTTCGAGACCGAGTTCCTGGTAGATTGCCTTCACGGCCGCCACGTCCTCGGCGCTGCGCTTGCCGTAGTGCTGGTGCAGCCGGGCCTTCTGGTCGGTACTGGCGAGGAGGAGGGCCTGGTTGATGAGCCAGGAACACTTGTTGTCTTCGATATCAGTCCCGATCTTACCGATCATCTCGGGGGTACCGTAGCAGTCTAGAAAGTCATCCTGGATCTGGAAGTACTCGCCCAGCGGTAGCAGGATGGCCTCGGCCTGCTGAAACGCCTTCGGATCCTGGATACCGGCCAGCATGAGGGCCATGGCGACCGGAAGCACGAACGAATAGTACGCGGTTTTGAACCGCACAATGTACCGGTACTTGTCCATGGAGAACCGGTTGAGATCCACGTCGTCCTCGGGGGCGGTGATGAGGTCTAGGTTTTGACCCAGCTCGGTCTTGAACGTCACGTCCTGGACCAGTTCGACCAGGTCAATGTAGAACGCGTCGGCACGGAAGTACTTTTTAAGGATACGGTAGATGAACATCTCGATAATGAAGGCGTCGTTGATGGCGATCATACCGACCTCCGGCTGACGGTACCAACAGGGCTGGCCCCGGCGGGTAATAGACGCGTCCATGATATCGTCCGAAATGAGGAAGAAGGCTTGGAGGAGTTCAATGCACCAACCCAGGATGGTGGCCCGCTCACGGTCGGCGGTGGTCAGTTCAGCCCCGGTCTGGGCGCGAAGGACGGCCAGCGCATCAACCACCGAGAGACCGCGGTTCATCTTACCACCCTGGACGTTATATTCCAGCGCCTGTTTAATCCAGGCCTTGCTCTCAGGGAGGGCCTCGAACTCGTCCAAGTCGCGGAGCAGGTCGGCCACGAGTCGGGGGAAAAAGTCGATGAACTGCTGCTTGTTGCTGGCCATGGTGTGGAGTACGTGAGGGGGGATGAAAGGTACCAGGGTCAAACGGAAGGTGATAGTAGAAGGAGAACGGCAGGATGGCAAAAGCATAAGGCGTCGCAAACGAAGTATAGTTGACCGTGGTTGAGATCCCTTGGGTCCATTGTGGGTGGCCAGCCTTCTATACCTTGGCCACCTTCCCCTGCTATTGAGAGTCCCAGAACCTCGGCCCCAATGGGGGAGGGGCAGTCCGAGGGGGGTGGGCCTGGCCTGTGGACTTCTGGCCAACTACCCCTGGTGCGGAGAAGGGCGAGGCATTCAGTAATTGCCTTATTGGTTGGATTTCCGTCTAGGGGTGCTAATAATCTCCCAAATTTCCCCGCGGGGTGTCCCGCATATTCCACGTCCCTTCTTCGATGTCCTTAACCATTTCTGGGCCATATGGCCTGGCTTGCTTGTCTTTAACCTTCCTGGCTAGCGGGTGGCCAGTGTCAGGTGGGCGGCAAGCTCTGGCAGGAGGCCACTGCGGACGGACGGCTCGGCTTTCACCGCGTCCCCTGCACCGCGACCTGCCTACCTGCAAACCTACTGGTGGCTGCCGTCTTTTTCCGCCTTGGCTATCCTGGTTCCTCGTCCAAGATGCCTCCATAGGCGGCCCTTTTCGAGCCGATTACTAACCGCCGTCTCTTTCGCCTCCGCAGCTGGCATTGGCTCCACCATTTGTTACCACCCCCCATTCTTTATTTCCAGGCGCGTGTGTGTACTAACCCTCAATATCGGAAGGTTGGCAGTCCACAGCTCCCTGGCCATACATCACTCCGACGTTATTTGACCACTGGCCCCATCGCTCTGTATTCTTCACTCTTTCCCGCTCCGAAATTACCAAACCATGACCGATTCCTATCTGGGTTCTCGCAAACGGCCACGATCCGATGACGGCGACGACTGCTTCCCCGCCGAAGCAGTACATGTGTCAGGCGTTCACCTCGACCCGAAAAAGTCGCGGCTAGATGTCCCCGGTCTCGACACCGGGTTAGCCCCACCCGTCCAATTTACAGTGTAAGTGATCTTTATCTGTTTGACTAGGTCGGAGGAGGGGAGTTGCGGGTCTGTCTTGCATGTCGTATCTAGAAATGCTTCCCACTGTGCTCAAGCCTAAGACGGCGGCGTGCGCTCCATTGGCAGTCAAATCCGTCAAGCTCCCCCCCTCCTCTCACCTCCTAGCCTTCTTCCTGCGATATACTCATCCCTGCTCGCTACTACCCCACCACCACAACGCCCTCAGACCCAACTTATATGGGGTATCCCAGGTCTACGAGTTACCGGCAACGCCGCTCACGTCGCCATCAATCCTGGAAGCCAGTAGACTCGTGTGGACGCACGACGAGGTCTGCACCAGGGGCCGACCCTCCGACGTTCCTGCACGCCACCCTCTCGCATCGGCCGACGAAGTGGATATTACCGACGAGCTCAATCCCAGTTCCATCTACTACTCAGCCAACACCCTCTTGGCCCAACTCCATCGGGAACGCCTGGCGCGGCACGGTCTACCTACTCCGCCCTAAAGAGAGAGAGAAAAGGGGGGATAGATAGCCGGCCTCATGTCCATGGTCCCCCGTTGCTACTAAACTCGGGCCGTCCGATGTACTATTCTCCCCATCTCTCGTAATTAACAAAAAAAAAACCTCTGTACTTTTAAATCACTCACTCGTTTCACCACCTCCTAATGCACTACCTCTCATTGCTATAAACTATGTGCTAACCTTTCATAATCAAAAATATTGTGGTTTATGTGAGGAAATGTTTATATATATATCACAAGCCCTGACAAGAGCGTCAGAGAAACCAGACCGCGTAACGTAGCTACTTGGGTGCATGGTTCGCTCACTTAGACTTGTACGCTACGACTCTCCTCCATACGTCACGTGTCATGGCTGATCCCCGGGCACTCAGGCAGGTCGATATCCTGCCCGAAACCCCTCACTCCGTCAGCGTGTTGGACCTGATCGGTACCATCCTCCAGCGTCGCCGCCAAAGTCTGCTTCTTCTCCGCCTCAATTTCACGACGCAGGTCCGCCTCGACCACCTTCCACTCGGGCCATACCCGATACCAGCGGTGCCTGACGAACCGCTGAACATGTCGGATCTGCGGTACGTTGTTCTCTATGCGCAACGCGTACTTCAAAAAGATTTCGCACGTCTCTCGGTTGGCCGT
>JANBPT010001049.1:0-15771 GCA_027575765.1 Tieghemiomyces parasiticus | reverse complement strand
CTGCCCGACGGGTTTGTGCTGCAGCAAATGGGGCTGGTGCACTATCATTCGGGCCCTCTGTTAACTGAATCGCGGAGGCTTCCTTGCCCTTGATCCCGGCACCTTATAATGCTGTCAGGTTTGCTCCCCCGCCTTACCTGTTACTCGCGCGTTATCCTTCCCCTTCTTTTTTTTCCGACCTATGCCCCTGGTGTCCATGTGTACCATGTGGTATGCGCACGGTATCCTGTTATTCGCACCTTTCTTTCATTGATTTTTTGTTGTTGACCTTTACCTACCCCTCTCCCCTTTTACCACTCGCGCTATATAGCTGAGCCGAGTGGCCGTCTCCCGGATTACCATGTGGTAGCTTTGCTTCACCTCCCTGGTGATCACTACTCTACCACGACCGGCGACTTCTTTTTTCCTTCCTAATCGGTAATATAACCCTACGAAAACCCAATACCTTGGATAATGCTAACCGAGCGGGGGTTACATGAGCCCTCAAGATAACTGTCTAGCTTAGCAATGTGGCGCCGCGTTGGGAAACATCCGCACTAATGACAATACTCATCTCACCAGTGGTAACTTAAACGAGACAGGGTCGTTCGCATTTTGACGATTATGCTTCACCGAATGTGTTGCGGTGATAGCATTTTACTAATGCCACCTTTAGTGATGGCGGGGTGCCGAATATGGAAGGGGTAGCGATGGTGATTCTATCCGCCAATTGGCTTACAACCCCTTACACTGACTGGATGGCCTTGTCGTGCCTTGTAGCATTGAGTTAAGGTACTGCGACAGCGACTCCTCGTTTTCTTTTCATTATCGAGGGCTCTACGGCCACTACGAATCACTGATCTATCTACACAGGTGAAACGACCTTGTTCTACAGGGAAATCACCTCCCACTTCCTGGATTGTGCTTGACGTTTGGCATAAATCAATCCGTATTCTCACCTGTTTGTATTTTTTCTTTACACACACACGCACACACAATTCCTCTCTCTCTATATATATATATATATATTGTGTGAACGCTTGTTTGCTCGATTTTGCACCTACTCACCCCTCCCGCAACCATGTCACTCACTTTACCATGGTGTTTACGTTCAATGGGATCCCTGACTTGACCAGCAAGCGTGCGCTCCTGATTAGTGGAACCTACGGGCTCAATATGGCTACCAGCATCGAGCTGGCTCGCCAAAACGCCCACGTCTTCCTGACGGTCCACACAGATGCGAGTGGTACAGCTGCTGTGCAACATATCCAGGACGAGACCAGCAACCTCAAGGTCAAATATTTACTCCAGGACCTCAGCAGCCTAAAGTCCGTCTACAACGCCAGTCAGGCCGTTCTGGCACACCGCCGTCCTCTCCATGAATTGTAAGTTGCGTTAAAACCTCGCCTCTACAAAGGTTGTCTTAAAATACCTGGTATCTATAATTCAGCCGGAGGCCCTCAGCCACATTGAAAATTGCACATTTGGAATGGTCCTTAATTACTGTTCTATGTTTCAATCTGTGCACTGTCTTCACCGTAGGATTCCCCACCCCCTTCCCTCTATTCCCCCTCTACTGTGGCGCTTTTAGCAATGGGACTTAGGAGACGGTCCCAAGGAACCGATCTCCTTAAGGCCACCCCCTGTTCCCAACCATTGCGACTCACCGGTTGCCAGGCCTACCAGGCCGTGATAGATTACAATGCTCCCCGAAGGACCTAGAAAAGGTGCCGGGGAGGACCTCGACCTATCTGCCACTCTCTTCCGTATTCAATGGGCTTTATTACCTTATTTTCACTTGTCTTCACGGTATCCCCTGCCCTCCATTACCACCCGTCCTTTAGCTCACTACATCTTGAAACCGTTTGGCCACGTCGGCCCTCCCCCTCTAGGTGAGCACGATTCTGTTAAAAGCTCTACCTAACACACTACATCACCAACTCTAAAGGATTAACAACGCGGCCCAGATGGACTTTCACTACCTTGAAACCTTCCAACAGACTCGAGGGCCAGTTCGGAGTCATTGTGGTAGGTCACTTCTGCTTCACCCAGAAGCTGCTCCCATGTTTTCTCGCCACGTGGGACATCCAAATCCTTATGCTGAGTAGTGGCAACCCCAACGTCACCTCTCCGGAGGGTATTCAGTTCGATTATGTCAGCGGCCTGGCGTCCTATCTAGGGGGTAGGGGTTAAAGCCTACCGCCAGGCTAAACCGGCGAGTTACCTGGTGAGTCGGGTCTATAATCACCAAGCCGGTGAAAGCCGTGCCCTCTACGCCAACTCCAACTCGCCCGGGTTCATTGCCAACCAGGCTGAGTAATCAGCCAAGTTGGAGCGCGGATTCTTGGGAAGCACCTTTATCCGTATTCTGCACTACTTCTTGGCGAGTGCCATGGAGATTGGTTGGTACCTTGATGACTCCGTAAGTTGCCACGTCGCCGGTTATTGTCGAGGAGCCGTACCAAAACTATCTATTCAGGTACGGTAACAAACCAGCCGCCGTGCCCTGCCGTCGCTGACTATTGAACGCTCATGATCACTTGGCCACGTCGCTGTGCGAGTACCTATAATGCACCTTGCGCGAAAAGACGGCGACTTGGGGCCTTGAGCCTCTTTGCCCGAGGGGTGGTGAGCAATTGGCCTGAACCTTAAACGTTCTTATCCGCGACTGGCACCAATAATTTCTTATCCATAATGTCATACCAACGATCCCTGGGTATCTAGGGGAGGGGATTAGCTAGCTTGGTGCATAGGTGGGACCGTTGCCCTCAGAAATTCATCGCAGCCCCTATAATATTTTCCGCCACATAGACTGACAGTGGGATCTGGTGCACAAGTCGGGCAAAAGATTCGTCGATGGGATCTGAAGCGAATCTAACCATCATGGTGAAGCCCAGGTGAGCTCCAATAGAGTTGATCTGATCTGGGTGCTAGTACCAACTGCCTGGCGACCTCCATCTTACTCTGCTCTCCAAAGTCTCATGCACCCATTACCAACTGTCACTGAAGGGCCATAGCCGATTTCAATCTGCCTTCCTTGTCGCAACGTACGGCCCCATTACGGATTTCTGATTCACCCCCCTCCTCCTCCTTTTCGGGTTTTCTTAAATAGATATACTTCGGTTGATCACTTACTTCCTCGATCACAAGACATGCTGCGTCTCACCGCGTCCCGTCTGGTCAACCGGGTAGCTCCCGTCCGCCTTGCCACTGCCGTCCCGAAGCGGTGCCTGCACGCCCCGCCCGAGTTTGGCATGTCGCTCGAGGAAGGCCTTAAGCCGCTCTTCTCCCCGGCCGCCGCCCGCCTGCTACGCGACTATCAGATCGATCTGGTCAACAACGTGAATCGTCTGACCACTGGTAAGTGGAGAGGGGGGTCCTCAAAGGCATAAGATTCATCCACTGGCAGTGAAGGGTTTCGCTCCAGCAGCGGCTGGTAGGGAAAGTCGCCCTTACTTACTGCCCCTTCACCCGTGTGGCTTCCATTTGGCTAAGCAGTCGGCTTAATAACAGGCACTATTAGACGCCAAGCCCCCTTATTCACCATCGAGTATTGTACGCTTGGTCCCTCGACCCGTCCTTACCTTCCCAACCCCAACGCACCACACCCCTCCCCCTGTTTTCCTACCAGGTACCGAATACGAGAACCTCGCCCTGGCCACTATTGCGCGCAAGGCCTCCAAGCAGCCGCGCCACGCGGCCATCTTTAACAACGCGTCGCAGGCCTGGAACATGGGGTTCTACCTCAGCTCGCTCCACGACCAGCGCACCCAGATGACCCAGCGCCTGCAGGCCAAAGTAGCATCGCGGTACCAGAGCCTGGACAGCTTTTACGAGGACTTTGAGAACCAAGCGGCGGCCATTTTCGGTTCCGGGTGGACCTGGCTGGTGGAGGATGAGACGGGTAACCTCCGTATCATGAATACCTACAACGCTGGCTCGGTGCTGACCCCCGACCGCTCGGACGACGTCGACACCAACACAGAACTTGACGACCCGTACTCAAGCGCCCCTCTGGAACCCTTCTACAAGACCAACTACCATGTCAACACCGGAACCGGGACCGTGCGCCAAGGTAGTTCGCCCACCCAGGCCTCGGGCGAACATATCCCCCTTCTGGCCATCAACATGTGGGAACACGCTTACCTCCCTGATTACAAGCTCAACAAGCGCGCCTACATCCGTAACTTTTTGCAGCAGGTCAACTGGGAGAAGGTCGACAGCCGGTTCAGTGCCGTTTAGATTCATTCCCCCCTCTCTCTATATATATGTTAGTATCTACTTGTAACCAGCTTAGGCTTCAGTGCTTACTATGGTTCCCTGGCGGACTGTTCCGCGCCACGGTCAATTGGCCGCGCGTATGCGCCGTTAGATGCAAGGCGGTTCTATTAAACAGCGGCATATGTCGAGGTCATTTAATGATGCCGGTGAAGTTACCCCTTGTTGGGAAGGAGCGGTAGCCCCCATCCTCCTCCTCCTCCCCCCTACACACACAAACATCTTAGAAGGGCCAATGACAAGGGCTTTTAATTATTTTTTTTAAAAAAAAGTCACAGTGCATCTTGGGCGGGGCATCATGGCCATCACCGCGGCGAAGTGAAATGCAGCAACGACGGGCCTGCGCGATTGTGTGCCAGGGCGAGTAGCGGGTAATCCGTACGGATGGTAACGAAACGTTCGTTGGCAAAACTCGCGGGTCGGCTGTCCTTGAGAAACGAGGCGACACGGGGCCAACCGCCACTCTCGGCCAATTGGATCACTCGATCATACTCGGTGGCTGAAAACTGAGGGGCGAACGCCTTTACGACCTCGTTTTTTTTAAACAAGGCGGCCACTAGTAGCACGGTGGGGTTCAACGGAATCTGATGGTACAGGAAGGCCAGACTGGTCGCAGAGCTCGTGCGGACCAAGTTTTGAAAATCGACCAGTTCCGATACCTGTCCTAACGCCGCAAAGACTGCCACCGTTGAGATGTAGAGGTGTTCAATGAGGGTCGACACGACGCGATACCGTAGACGGGTGGCGTAATCGTCGGACCCAGCAGGCGGTGGGAATGGGGTTTCGGCGGTACTCGCGGCGTGGCGGGCGTCGAAGAGAACGTCTGCTAGTCTTAGATGCTCGATGGGGATCCACGCCAGCAGCTGCTCCGATAGGGCGAGTTGGACCGGATTACGGGAAAGGAAGGCCAGCAGGCGGATAAGGAAGTCCATATCCCGGACGGCCAACGCTAAACCTACCGGATCCTGAAGGTGAACGTCAGTAGGTTCATATGTCAGGAAATTCTCGACGGGAACGGCCTCGGCAGCCTTATCGATTCGTTCGAGGAGGCCGCTCCAGCGGGCGTGGGTCAGGACCCGGACCACGTAGTTGGTCGTGGCTGGATCAAGCCCGATTACCTGACCACGGTAGATTTGAGTCAAGGCGGCCTCGTCGGCATTTTGGTCCAAAGCCAAGTGCGTAGCGTCTGCTGTAGAATCCGCCAAGAATTGCAGCGGGTAAAGATAACTACCAGGACGGTTGGCAGCAGGCACTGCAGGTCGGTAGATATCGCCCGTTGGAGTAAGCTTGAATTTTTGATAAAGGGGGGCCTGGATGTACTGATGATAGAAACAGGTCAGCACCAAGGGTTGCAGCAGTGGTTCCAAAGTGGCGAGGCTCGATGAGGGAGGCGGGAGTGGACTGGAATATTCGAATGAAGGTCTATTGGTGGAGGCGATGTAATCGTCCATGATATTACCGTATTCAATTAGGGACTGGGAGTAGGCGTGCGGTCCGTTCATCAGTTGAGGGGCGGGCGGGGAGGGTAAGGGCATGACGTTGACGAGCGGGAGAAGAAGGGGGGGGTGGAATGTACGGCTTAGGAAACTGGCGTCCAGTATCATCGTCGCGGAGTTCGCTCATAGAGAGAGTCTACGTAACTGTTTCCGAACTGTTACTTACCTTAAGACCGGGGTAGATCGGTAGGTTCGTGACATACGCGCTGACGGTCGAATCGAGGGTGGCTAATTTACGCAGTTGGCGGACATTTAACAGAGACAGTGTCTTATACATTAACTCCGCAGGCAAACGGTGAATATCTGCAGCGGGGCTTGCAACAACAGGGGACGTAATAACCGCAACGGCCAACGCAGCCAAGATAATCAAACCATTCGACAGGATAGCCATGGTGGCAGAGTGACGACAAATAATATACGCTGAGACGCAAAAACGCGGATTAGACGGCGACAAATCAGTAGCTAAACGAGAAAGCGACAACGCTTGCGAGTGACCAAGCCAGCCGGGAGTGTATGGGTTTTATAGATTTGGGAATCAGGCTGCCGACGGTGGGCACAAATAGGCGTTTAGGTTACGCTGAGATGTTCCATCCTTCGCCCTCATTTCGGTATCTAAAAATGAAAGTCCGTTGGGGCCAAGGGAGTGAGGCGATGAGAACGGCGTTGGTGTAACCCATCAGTGTTAATGTCAGCCACCGGGTTGGATATGAAGGTGGGACAGGGCATGGTGGCGCCGGAGCAGGGGCACTCGCGTGTGGGACTGCGCGGAGGGACGTAAGGAGCTCTCTACCTACCTGTCTCCTCTCTACATTTATAACATGTACAACTGACTTGGTAAGGAAGGGGAAGGGCAAACGAAAGGGGTGCTGGTCTCTATTGTCGCAGTCTATGGGCAGAAAGTTGCATGGAAAGGGCGATCCATCCAAGGGTCCGACAGGTCCTATCTGTGCCACTACACGAAGGGAAGGCACATGGTGCTGAGGACCTGTATCGTTTCTCCCCTCAGGTCCACACGCGTGCGCCCCTTATTCTCACAAGTGCTTACTATAACTGGTGCTGATAATCAGGATTCAAACGAGTCAATTGTGCCTAAACCAAGCTAGTCCAAGTTCCGATTTATAACCACTGTGTTGTTTAATAATTAGGTGAAAGACAATGGAGTCTGTCCGAGCACGGCATGCTAAGCTGCCGTCTCGCCGACCAACGCGCTCAGACACTTGAGGACTAAAAATAATACAAACGGGTGAGAGTTGAAGGCCAGTTCAATGAGAACGTGCACACTGCGCAGGGCGCCAGAGATAACACAGCGAAACCGTATGAGGACATGGCTACCGTACTAGAACGGGCTATGCAAAGGGCGCTCAAAATCGAAGGAGGGGGAAAAAAGCTAAGCGCTCTGGCCTGGTCTGGATCCGTGGGGGGAAGGGTACATACTTCAGTTCCCTGCGCCTACTTTTCAGACGCCGTCGGGGCGGGGGTGGTCTGCTTGCGACGGTAGTCCTTGATGGCTGACTTGATAGCGTCCTCGGCCAGCATGGAGCAATGGAGCTTGACGGGAGGAAGGCAAAGCTCCTTGGCGATCTCGGTGTTTTTGATCTGGCCCGCCTCGTCCAGATGCAAGCCACGCACCCGCTCAGTCAAGAAGCTCGAGGAGGCAATGGCCGACCCACAGCCGAAGGTCTTGAACTTGACGTCCACGATCTTGCCGGCGTCGTCCACCTTGATCTGCAACTTCATCACGTCGCCGCACGCTGGGGCGCCAACCAGGCCCGTACCGACCGTGGGGTCATTTTTGGGCAGGGAGCCCATGTTGCGCGGCCGCTCATAGTGGTCGATCACCTATTTGCGGCAGGAGTGCCCATGGGTATGTAAAAGGTGGGTTGGGTAAGAAAGGGGCCCAAGGTCCGGTGAGCAAGCAGGATTGGGTAGCGTACGATCAGGGGGTCTTCCGTTCATTACGAAGCCGGCCAATGTCGACCGCATAATCAGCGTCAGGTTGGGACTACTTACCTTTTCGTGGTAGGCGCGTACAAGAACGGTGGGCCGCAGCAGCTGGGGGGTAGTTATGGTCGGCCGGGTGGATCGGAAGGCGGTCCGAGAGGCCATGCGAAGCTGAGGCAAGGTGTTCATATTGAAGATTAAAAAGTGGTCAAGGGATAATGCGTACCAGGGTCGAGAAAGGGGATAGCTGAAGTACCAACAGTATATGCCACGTGAAGAAAGGTGTGTGTGTGGGAAACAAGCTGGGCCTTATCAGATACGATTGGGGCGAGATAAACAGTGTCAGTGGGGGACCCAGGTAATGGTTCAGAATGAATGATGCGGATGTATGAATGTGTTGCAAAAGTCGAGAGGGGGAGAAAGAGAATGGGTCAACTGGCGGCGGAAGGGTGTCGGTCAGTGTCGGCTGGGGCTGACGGCAGCGCCTATATAGTAGGCGGGGGACACGAGGTTGCGCAGCGAACCTTTTTGCTAGTTTATTCGCTCCCTGTCCGGCTGCGACACTGAGCGCCCCTCTCCCTCAAATGACGAGGGCTGCGCAGCCAAGCCTCCCACGCAGGCCACCGATTCCGCAGGCAGTCGCCCTCCCAGCTCTCCGAATCCCCCCTAGCTCTTGTCCGCCACTCACGCTACGGCTGTAAGATAGGCTCCCGGTTGGCCTCTCACCTGAAAGTTTGAACTGATAAGCGGGGCGTGTGACGGTGGGGGGAGGGTGTGTGTGGGACCAGCATATTCCGCCAACCGCCATTTTTCCCTTTCTGGTGGGGCTCTGCAGTGGCCAATCCTTGCGCCCCCTTGCTGCGTCATAGATGTCCCACCTACTGGATGAGGCGAGCCTGGCTGACCCATCGGTGGGATTAATATCCGGGAATATTAATTACTGTACCCATTTCTGCTCTCTCGTCGGCAATACATCAGATAATCTTTACCTGCACACTATGGATGGGTGAATGGGGCCGTCTTTTCCCCAAAGACCCAATTGTCTATAGCTTAATGTTTCGCCTACTATTTTATACAGTGGTGTTCGCATAGCAGCAGATTTATTTCTGCGCCTGCTGAGATGGGACTTGGGCTACCCCCACTCGCCAACTGCGCGTCCTGCACCAGGTTGTGGCCAGCCAGTATGTGTCGTCGCATTTTGTGCCCAAACTGGTGGATCCTGCGCTGCGCCTGTTGCTGTTGATGTCACCAAGTCCTCGAGCTGCACCGACAGTGCCAGGTAGACGCCACTTGCCATACCAGCCGAGGTCCATGCCATTGATGGCTGGGCTGATAACTGATCCGGGCTATTATTCACCACCATTGATGATGATTGTGGTCGGAATAATCGCCAACTTATGACCGCAGCCTTAACAGCGACCTCTCACCTGGATTCGGAACGATCACACTAAGCCGAGTCCAATGAAGTCACCTGCATCATCTTATGCATTATCCTACAATTAGTCGTTCTTAGGATAGTATGCTTCGCTGTCCTCTCGTCTCCTTTATGCTGTGTTTTTCCTGTTGCTTTTCCTATGATGTGTTCATTGCTACTGTCACTTCGCATAAATTATTGGAAGTCAAGGCCGGAATGGATAAATATTGTATCTGTCCACTGGCCGCCTTAATATATACGAGAGACTGCCATATAGCCCTTTACTTTTGTATAGTGTTCCCAATCCCCGCGTATTACTACACCGCCATCCTCTTGAGCCTCCGGGCCAACGGCGGGATTTCAGGGTGGTTCCGGTATGCAAAATCCCAGGATGAAGGTGGTGGTAGTCTGGCAGCTGCAAAGTGCAAGGCCACTACTACTGCTGGCTAGAAGCTACGGGTGAAGTGCCAAGCACAAAGGCTGTTCCCCGCCAGGCCCATAAGGAACTTTCCAACCCTGTTATCGCAGGGTTAAGTTGTGACAAAAGCAAGCTACTCGGGCCACTCTCCATGCGATGTAATGGAAGGGAGGAACCCTTAAGGTGAGTCGGCTGGACAGACAGCCTCATCTAAGAAATGGATGGAATAGCTGTAATCTGCTGTGAGACCACGTACTAATAGGCTCGACCTGTGGCCATTATGCTAACATTTCCCACTTTGCCGTAGGTTCGTCAACGCAAATGCACACGCAAATTGCTCGGCTCGTTACACGAAAAATTCGCCACCATTGGAACGCAGATTCACGGGACACGCGTCGTAAATACTACGCGCTGGTGGCGTGCTATCCATCGTCGCATGGCGCAAACTCGTTTGCAAATAATAGTATAGGCCTACGTGACGACTGTAGTGTAGGTGGCGAAGATCTGTCCAGGCAAATCGACCCTGGTTCCAACATTCTGGTGCGGGCTGTAGCCTTTCCAGTAAATACATCGTCCCCAAGCACTGGTGAGGCTCCTAAAGCATCACCCTTCAGTGTTGACGTGCTTGATCGGGAGCGGGCTACACTGTCAACTCACATATTACACTTCCCTCTTCGCCATTGACATTTTCGCTCTTCCGAGTTAGACGCAAGGGTGCCCCGGTATTCACCCATGAATTCGTGGATAAGCATGCTCACCTCCCCTGGCATCTTTCCCCATACCCCCTGGCGACTTTATACTTGCCTTGGGGAGGCGGAGCTTCGAACTTTGGGCTCCAAACTCAACACCCCCTAATCTATCAACCTTTTCTTAATAACAAACAAAACTATACAAAAAAATGAGAGGCTGCTTTATAAATCGCCGGGCAGTGGTTCTGACGATAAAATCGATGGCATCGCACTTTAGTTGTAAGCCGCAATGTAGTGCACCTTTGCGATATAAGACCAAGCGGCACAACTAATACCGACCTGATATCGAACGTAGAATGGTGGGCAAAGGAGCAACTTGATAGAAGAAGGGTTAGCAAACCCGGTGTAAAGTGTCGACTATAGACTGGTAATCGCAACAAATACATCTATACCTTGGGGCCTGGAAGGGAATTCGCCAGCAATCAACCGCGTATCTTAATTGGCAACCCTACTTACCACGTTGCTGTCGCTGTCCGTAATCTCCAGCGTCGTCGTTCCGGCGTTTCATGCTGCAAAGGGTCGTCCGTACATACGAAGAGATAGCGTTAGTACCTGGCGCGATTTCTTGGTTAGTGCTTGCTTTACATACTCTAGATGATGACGGGTCAGTTATCCGGTAGGTGAGGTACTTACCCGCTGTTGTTCAGTCGCTGATTTCCCATGGCGCCTTGACCCGGTACTAGGTTAGAAAGTGCGGTAACCAATAATTTGATTAGTAAAGAAATACTCTCTCTTGAAAAAAAGTCAGGACATTTCTACCAAGCGGGCGTGGCTCGGACCAGCAATTCCTTTGGCTACTTACATCCCATGGGGCCCATCATCCCTGGATTGGGCATCATGCCGCCGTAGGGCATACCCATCATGGGGTTCATGCCCATCATGTTGTAGCCCGGGTTACCAAACTTTTGGTAGGGCATGTTGTTGCGGGGCATGTGATTCTGGTGAGTGCCACCGCCACTGCCTATGAGGGACAAGTCGGAAAGGGAGACCCACGTTGAAGAAGGGTAATGTTTGGCGGCAACATATTAGGGCATTTGACACAGCTAGAGGCTGGGTAGTCGCCAGCCGAGTCGTGGCCTAATTTCGTGACGATAGGAGGGGAGGGGGCACTTACGTCCAACGGGGAACTTGTAGGCGTTTGGCTGAACCGGCGCAAATCGAACCTGCCAGTGATTGTCCTTATGGGTTCTGCGGCGTCAGAGAAGCAAAGTCGGCAGCAGAGGGATGGTCGGTTTGGTCAGCTGATAATACCAAGATCAAGTATAGTGGTATCGTACCGTCAGTGATCCTATAGAGGAACTGGGCTAGTCCTAAAGAATGAAGGCCTTTCGGGATCGCGTTCACTTACACCTGCTCGAGTGATTCCTTCGCAGCGGTAGCCGAGGCCTGGTCCTCGAAAATGATGTAGGCCGACCTGGATAATAGTGTAACGGAGGGGGGATATGGGCCAGCTGGGGTTAGAAATGCCGACACGGTAAATCCATATCGCTACACTCGCTACAGCTGGTAAAGTACTGTTCGTTAATTACTTACCCTTGAGATTTACCGCTGTTGTACAGTTCGTGAAATACCACATGTTTGACCGCGGCCTCCACATCAGTGCCGCCCATCCGGTTACGGATATCGTTCTCGGACGAGGCCTACAAAGGGTTGATAAGCCGTGGTGCCCCCGTGATTGTATAGGAGTGAGTAGTGCCCAGTGGATCAGGAGGCACGTTGTCAGGGGGAGGGGGTTTCTTTTTTAGCACACATACAATCTTCATTTACATAGCAGTTGTGAGTAGAAATGATCACCCCACGCATCGTGGGAACGCGGGCTACAGAATTCGAACGCAGACTGGTCGTTGCGGCCCGTCTCACCGGCCGAACGACCGGTAGGCTTACCCAGTGCAGGTTGGAAACGATGAGGGCGGCGGTCGGAGCTAAGTCATGGGCTAGGATGTCAGGGAATAACGTATATCATAGCAGAAAACAAGGGTAATGGCAGGATGGTAAGTCAAGTAGGCAACAACCAGCTTGTGCGGACGCCGGTGAACAGCAGCAAATTTTAATCATGCTGTTCAAGGGGAGAACCATGTCGACTCTTAGCCGCAGCGCTTTGGAAGCTCAACACCTACACTGTTGCAACGGAGGGCCGGACGCAGCGGCGGGTCGGTGGTAGTTCTGGTTGGACGGGCGGACATGGTCAACCTCGCGGCGGTGCCCATGGCGTTCAGTGTTGCCCTCCGTATTATAGGAGGGAAGCGGATGGTCTGCGACACCTGAGTTTGCCTGGTGAGCGCCCGGCCGGGATCCGTTATTCGTGGGCTGCGATATTTTTACCGATTGGAGAGGGTGGTGGTCAGAGGTTAGAGTCGGGTAGCAAAATAATCGGCGATCAGAATTTTGGTGGGCTCTTACGCAGAACAAGGTAACCGCTGCCTAGACGAGTCACTATACCTCACCGTGGCCATGAGAATGAGGCCCTGTAGACGAGATCGTCAGACAGTGAATTAGAGGTACTCTGATTCTCTTTCTCGACCCCCCATAGGATACAGTCCGCCTTCCATTCAGCACCTCAGATTCATGTGGGAAGAGGTACAAACGAACTAGTTTGAAATCTACCAATACTTACCGCAGGTTCTTCGCTCTCAAGTGCAAGAGCGTCGTCGCCGTAAATGTCGAATTCTTCGTCAGCCATGGCTTGTGTGAGCAGAGATGGCGATTGTAAGATGGTAAGACACAGTTGGGTATAGCACAGGCGAGGGTGATGCGGAATAATAAAAGACAGATGAATGTAGAAACTATGGCGACAACATCACATGGCTACGTGGAAGGGTGGGCCATGACGATATCCGTCTTGCTTCCAATAGTGTTCCAATAAAAGTCATAGACAACGGAAGCCTAGAACCTGTTGCCCGATACGCTTCGAATGCAACTAACGAATACTATACGCCCGCATGGACCGCAATAGCTAACCAAAAACATGGTCTCTAGGATTATTTTTTGGGGGTACCCTTCATTCGACCAACGATCCACCTGCCTCTTGCGGGCTTACTTTAAGAATTTTCTTTGTAGAGGTAATGGTGACAATTCGGCGAAGTGTATATAAAAATTTCAGTCGCCCACCGCCACAGATTGATGCGGCCTTAAGCGGGATAACTATATGACCTATTGGGTTATGCTATGTAATGCTCTCGGGCAGCTGAGAGGTAAATGGGAGACAATAAAAAGGTGAAAAGATAAAAATATATGCTAACTGTGAGGTTCGAACTCACGCCTCTTTCGAGACCGCAACTTGAGTGCGGCGCCTTAGACCGCTCGGCCAAGTTAGCTGCTTGGCATTGTAGTGAACAATGGAAATTCACCGTATTTTGTATGGTATACCAAATAGAGATGAAGAAAACTTAATGGTCGAATTAGGTCAAAATATGAAAAGAGCGTATTCTCTCTTTTTTATTATAGGGCGTGGTTCACGCCTTTTATAGTTGGAAGAAAGCAAAGCTTAATCATTGAACAAGAATGAATCACAGATAGTAATGGTTCCTTTGATGAAGTGACAAGTCTGATATAGGATCAGAGTCAAAGAGTTGTCCAAACCTGATAAACAAACGTAAAATCAAAACTTGATAAAGGAAATGATAAAAGGTTTTAGGTCCCGTGCACAACATGTGAAGCCGAGCACGGTTTCTCCCTTTGAGGAGCTGGAATAGGACGGGCCTATACAACCATTGAAAGTAACAAAAGAAAAGAGACCGGTCGACCTCTGGGAGAGGCCCGGAAGAGACGGGGGGCCAGCCAGGCCCTCCACCAATTAGCGCCAATCATTTATTATAGTCTTAGTATATAAGCCGGGCCAAAGTATGCAACACAGGGCCTGGAAGCTTATTCCCTGATTTCTGTCCTATAGTGCCATCCATTGGTACTATCCTATTAGTCAAGTCTATTACCAATATTCCTTTAAGCTTGCTTGTTGGTAAATGTTCATAGATTTTATTTGAGGTTATCTCTGTCAATAGTTAACCTACCAAACTTTGCATTACAGATATGGACAGTGCTGGTCTGACTGTATATTCCTGAATTTTCCACTTTGACCCAGAGGTTCTTTTGAAAGTGGGATCAACTTCCAGATACTGGTCCACTTTACAGACAGTGTGGAGCCAAGGTAGTACTTGGAGATCCTCAAGATTCCTAGTGTAGTAGGACCTTTGGAAAAGTCCAGATGACTTAACCAGACGAACTACAAAGGCCAGGGTAAAGGACTGAGGCCTTGGGAAGGATAACTTTTCAATTATGCAAACTTGGCAGATTTCCCATCAGCTAACAGGCCACCCAAGCCTAGTACTAGTGGCCTATTAGGATTGCCAATGGTCTATCCCCTCCTGGGGATTGCTTATCACCATAGTAGCCACTTTTCCTAGGCTTTTTCCATCACATCTTTAGTAAGCACTCTTGTGCCTCCCTAACTAATGCCCCACTTGTTGGCTGTCCCTGTCTACTGGTCCGCCTACCTATTGACCATCAGGCACCTTGGTCTAGTGGCTGATGCTGAGCAACCCAGCCTGATGATTGGTAACCACCAGTAGAAGGGTTAGCCATTACCAGCTTGAAGGTTACCTTGTTTAGGTAACTCTGGCTACGTATATACTTGCCAGAGCCCTTGTAACTCTGAGCTTGGGGAGTATTACCTAGTCCAGCTTTTGGCTTTTATTATCTAGTTATATTTTCCTCTTTACTCTAGAAAGTACCAGGTTGGTAATAAGCCCTCTGCCTTACCTCTCACTATGGAGCATAGTTATAGCTGTGGCTTGTAAACAGTAACTTTAGGGCAAAATGTATATGGACACTTAACAGTGTTGTGGATATTCCATTGGATGGGGTCTGCTGAAGGTTCCTGACCACTTGGCCTACTTGGTAATATGCCATGTTGGGGTGATTGACCTCATCTATGGTGGGAATGGCACCTAAAAGACACTAACTTGTGTCTATCCACAGCTGAACTTACCCTATGGAAAACTCCATGGGCCTATTGCCATGGCTATCCTGCACCTCCACTGTTTCCATTGTCTTTGGTTCTATTATCTATGGTTGTGTGGATAATGGGCCCATTTCTCTGGGATCATGTCTTACTTACCATGGTATCCTAGCCCATTGTCTTGAAGGAACCATTGCTCAGGGTAGCCTGGCCCTGAAGACATTGCACCAAGGCAACATTGTCAACTATTGGTAATAGCAGTGGCATAGGGGCTTGGATATAACCCTCTAGGTTTATACAGCAGGTGCTGTATCAACTGTGAGCCTGGAGGAGGGTGTTCCCCTTGTTCTAAGTATAGACATCCCTATCCAGGTTTCCATTAGTTATATGCCCTTCCTAATCTTACATTTCCTTAAGTTATGAATCTCTGCCTCCCTGCTATATCTGATTATAACTTATGCTATACTAAGAATAGCTGACTTTAGTGTCCAATGGTTAGGTATACTGCACATGTCTATGGTATAAATATTTCCTTTGTCTCT
>JANBPT010001048.1:0-15780 GCA_027575765.1 Tieghemiomyces parasiticus | reverse complement strand
CCAGGCCTGGTATCACCTACAGAGGGGTGGCATTGGAGGAAAGACGTAGGTTGGTGGCTATGGTACGGGGTGACCTGTGTATGACCCTAATGAAACTGGCCGACTTTTTTTGCCTTCGCTCGGCCGACAAGCAAAGGGACAAGAAGATCCGGTAGGAGACAACGACGGTAACACGCTGTCTGCCGCAGAGCCAAGCATTGGAGTCTTTGATACGCATCGCCTGGCCCAACTGCAAAGTAATGGGTAGAGCACGACTCTGCCACTTAAAAACCCTTCCGTCGCCACCCCAACGCTGCCACCATGTCTTCCCTACCCCTTGCCATCCGTTGCTCTACTGCCCCGGCCTCCGTCAGACCGACGACTCTGCCCATTGTCTTGACCTGGTACCCGTTAACCCATATTTTCTACACTACTCCAACTCCAGCGGCTCACTACAACCACGCCCGGGCGATCTACCACTATGGCCGCCACATTTTCCATGCTCGTTATCGGCCTGGTGCTGGCCCTTGCACCCTCGTCCCAAGCCGGAGCTATGCGCCCCACCAGTGAATATTGGAGAACCGTTCTTAATGAACAAGCCCCCTCTACTGTCCCGACTACCGAGGCGCCTAGGGGCTTTTCTAATGTCCCCTCCCCGTACGGAACCATTACCAGTGGATTACCCATGGTCAGTTCAGTCACCCCTGTCGATTCTGAGGGCGCCATCTCCCTACCAGCCAACCATGCGGTGACCTCGTCCAGCAACTATGGCCCTGATGCTGCCCAACTCGCTTGGAGTGGCATCGAAGCCCTGTTGTTGAGCGATCCCAAGTTCATTGATCCTGAGTACCATGATGGACAACGTATAATGTTTCTTCATCGGCTGAAGGCTATCTTTGACACCTGCCGAGGCCGTCCCAGCCCTAGGTCTCCGTTGGACAACACCGAAACCACTCCTATACCTCCCACTCCGAAGGTCAGTAAGGAAGATGCTGCTGCGATCCGGAAGAAAGTCGGAAACAAATCGAGATATATGGTTTGGAAGGCTGGTAACGTTATACGCCAAATGAAATGGACTATCAAGGCGCAAGAACTATACTTCGCTCTTGAGTGTGTAAAAAACCCCAATTGCATGACCGCCTTTGTGACTGTGGATGATACCACAACTATACGAAAGGTCGAGTTCACAATACCCTTCCATGCCGTTCAAGGGCACCGGGCAAGCCTGGATTGTCGAGCCCTTGTCCGGCGTCTGGCTTTGGTCAGCACCCAGTATGACATGGTCAGCATAAAGACCAAGGCCCCGTCAGTGGATGTCGTTGAGGCTTTGGCGAGTTTCATAGGATTCGACATCTCACCTGATATGTTTATTAATAGGGATGACCTGCCCACATGGTTCAAGTGGAGGCAGACTGAATAGACTGCCCCGCTTACTTCCACTCGCCATCGCTTGGTAACGCCCAGGCCAGGCTCCCGAAGGGAGGGGTGGTTCTTCGCCTGTCGCCGTTAAGGTGTTTCGTGCCGGCCTTTAGCCCGATTGGATGGTTCTCTGCACTGTGGCTCTCTCGAGATACATTATTCTTATAAAAATGGGCTGCTGTTGTAGACCCCTAAGCCCCAGTCGACCACTGCCCTCGGGACGGCCTATACCGCAGCCCTCGTCCCCAAGCCGTACGGTAGATTCTACCTCTGCGATTCTCCCAGCCTACCACCGCTTTGCCTACGGTGGCACCCGAAGCAACCATTGGTGCTACCCACAGCCCCCAGCTCACCCCACTTCGAGGTGCGGCCTTGTCGCATAATTACGATCTTGTAGCAGCGACGGTTAAGTGGGGCCAAAATCTTTGTGGGAGTTGGGGCAAAAAGCTGGCAAGTCATTCCAGGGATGTATTGAGACTATTCTCTTTCGTGGAGGGAACCACAGGGAAGCCTGCTTGAAAAATACAGATAGAGGGTACGGTAGATAGAGTGGCAGCCTAAGAAGGCTAGCTACTGCATGGGGAGCTGCCAAGCGTGGAGTGTCGTCGGGTCAAATTAGACCAGATGAGGGTTCTGTATGATTGGAGGTTTGCGTCAGGGGGGGGTGCGAGGAGGGGGAGTCAGGTCAGGGATCAGGCAAATGGCATTTCACTTGGTTGTCTGGGCGGGGGTGGCAGGGAAGGAGATTTAGTACACTACAGTCGCCCATGATCACAACCCCTCAAGAAGCGGCACTACGGTGTGCTGTGGATGGCCTTTTCGCCTTCTACAGCGTAACCCCGGACTCGTCAGGGCTACGTTAGCCACCCAGCGTCACCAGCGCCTGTGGCGAAATAGCGCGACGCGAACTCCGACCACTGACCAAGAACCGTCTCGCTGTTTATACACGAATCGATGTGATTGATGGTCGATACCTAGTCACACGTTTAATCATTAGCCCCCTCCTCATACCATCCTTCTAATTTGTTCCCCATCCGAGTTACTGTTGGATATTCGTAGGTAGGATGTGTTTTATACTTTATGCGTAAGTTTTTCTATCACTCTGATTATATAATGGTACGAGTGTATAAAACCACTAAATTGACTCTACACTAAATGACACGCACCATCAGCATTGGTCTTCACCCGATATTAACCATTTATACCTCTCTATCTGTCATAGCGTTCTTACGATCACGAGTCTTCACCGGCACCCCCCCCCTTCGATTACCGCCTCACCACCTGCTACACCGCTTGTAGCGTCCTCGGGATACCCTAAACCACTCACCCATTTCATTATACCGCCTATACCGAGAAATATACCCTAAAAATTACCGTTTCCTTTATGGTTTCTCATATCCCTCATCATTTACCAACCGATTATCGCCGCTACTACAATGAACCGTACCCACGCTGACGAACTCTACTATGGAGACACTACCGACCCCCCCAATCGACCCGAATACCACCCATCTGCCAAATGATACCTTCTCGGTCTTCCACCTCAATGGGGTACTGCTAGCGGTTCTTCGGTTAGCGGCAGGATGGTTTGCAGACCGGACAGGTGAGGTGGAGGTCACCGACCTTCTTGCCTGAGGCTGGTGCCAAACCAGCGCATCTAACTAAGCTAAGATGCCTTGGACCGAACCTTCCTACTGCACCAGCGGTCACCCGCCTTTCAAGTCCTGCCAGTATTTAAGACAGGTAACTCTGGCCAAGGATGTTATTCTTTAAGTAGGGAAATATTAAACCTTTCCTACTGTGGCATATTATCCGGCTAGTCGCCCTCAGGGCGTTCATCCCGTGATGGTGCCACAGAACACTACCGTATAGAGTAGTTTGTGACACGCCAACGGTTGGCGGAGCACTAGCGATGTTGCCTACGATATGAAGGTATTTTTATTCCTGTCGTAGCGAAAGGATGCTTAAATGATCTTATCAATCAATGGCCTTGGTTCCTTAGTACAAGCTCTCAACCCTATGCCTCCTTCTCTGGCGGGTCCTGCAATGTAACATTGCCAAACCGATCGACAATTTCAAGTGGCTGTGTTCCGCGCAAACAAGTAGAATTATCGTCTTCGGACTCGTCGGTCGCATCTTCGGACTCATCTGACGTGTACTCTTCACTGGATTCCTCGCCAAAAGAGTTATCATGATTAGGATTACGGAACAACGAGTCATCGCTGTCATCGTCGCTATCATCAGTTTCGCCATTATCGTCTATAAATCGTGTAAGGGTTCAAATGGTTGGTGACACGGCCCCTTTAGTTAGCCAAGGCGGTGACTTTTTTGTTTGGCCAGTCCTATCGGTCACATCTAGTTCTGCTCTAAATAGCAGTAAATCCATAACGCCCTGGTAATCCGATGAGCATAGATGGGGGTGTCGGTAAAACTTACCTGGGTCGCGGTCAGTTTTGGCCTTGGTCTTGGATTCGCGTTCGGCGTCGGCCAAGAATTCTTGCTGAACCTTGACAACTTCGGTAGAGTCCAGGCACGCAGCGTACCGTTGGAACAGGGTCCTGGCAATTGGCACCATGGGGCGTAGGGGTACACAAGGCAACAGGGTGAGAGGGCAGTAAGGGCATGGACCACAGCCGCCGAGCAAGTGACGGGTCTACCTCTGTGGTTGCTAATCTAACTTTCGCCAAGCTAGTCCCGCAGTCTCCCCTTACTTGTTCAGTTTGTAAAATGCATCACCCCAAGTGAATTTTTCCATGACGCGGTCGCCGTCGTCCTTCATCCCCAGAATGTAAAAGCAGGCGGCTAGGGCTTCGGCGCAATTGAGACGAAGAGGTCGGCCGTAGTTGACCGGATTGGAAGCGACCAGGAACGGCACTGAGTGGTGAGACGAAATAAAGTACAGGTGTGCGAATGTGTACGGATATAGTACGTGTGAGACAAGGTGAGGGGGGAGGGTATATTAAGGAAAAAAGGGATCGTTCTAAGCGCTCTTGTCTAAGCAGTTAGACAGAAACCTGCCAGCAGTTCACCAGACAAGCATAGCATGCATCACCTACATAGTCGGTGGTTTCGGATCTTCATCTTCTTGAACGGTACATCCTCTACGCGAGCCCAGGAGCAATCGACCACGGCCATGCCATACTTGACCACCAGTTCCAAGTCGGCGCGGGACACCGCTTGGGTACCTATCGGACTGTTGGGGTGGAATAGCAAGGGGGCGAGGGAAGGGGATGGATTGGGCCAGCAGAGGGCATAGGATGGTAGGCGCTAGGGTTAGGACGCTGCTCACGTCAAAGATGGCTTTGCAGGTCTTCTTATTTTAGAAATATAACAGGGGGATTCCCGACCGTATGGCTGGGCCGAATTTACCTAAGCACGATACCCCGGAACGGCTGCATGACCTTCAGTTCCTTAACAGCGCCGAGGCGGGCTAGCCGACGACCCGAGCAGCGTTTAGGGTCGCAGTGGTCAAAGTCCCACATCCCGAGAAAGATATCGGAAACTTTGCCGGTCGCCATAGTGAGGAAACCTGTAGGAAGCGGGTAAACGATCGGTAAATTCGGCGTAACGGGTGGCGAAAGGGAGGAATGAAGCGTGGCTCGACCTCGAAGGTGTAAAAATTAATAATTAGCAGCGACTTGGGTACAGTGGATTGGACGTAGGGAATGGAGAGCGTCGAAAATCGCATGTGGACGCTCGAGGGCGGTGGTGACAGGCAAGGCTCAGGGCGTAGTTGAAGATTTATAGTGGCAATGCCCAAAGCAAACCACGCTGGGCACATACAAGCCGGCAGCTGCGCCCAGGTGGGCCACCCGGGCGGAATGCCCCCCCCCCCCACCATCCAGTCACTCCTCTCCGATCATGAGTTAAGTCGGCAATAGCAAAGGGGCTCGTTGGTAGGTTGGACCAGGACTGCCCGAATCAAGTTCTAGGGTAGCCTCCCCACTCCTAACTCAAGCTGGTTAGGGTAACCAGAGGCATGCGTGGTCGAGGACTGTGCCTATAGTCTCCTCCGCCCGTCCTCCAACCCTCTGTAGATTCGCTCCCCGATCAGCTCTGGCCCGATCGTGTAGTCGGCCAATCTTCTCCCTACCTTCTATGTAATTTGCAATCGCTACTCCCCTCCCCTTCCCTCACCCTTCATTTGACACTTGAGAGCCCTGGCCTCATTTACCGCTCTCTCTGTCTCATTGGACCATGTACCCCGTATGCCACTCACTTCCTTAGCCATGCGCTCACTTCTTCCACGCCTCGCCCGACAACGGACGGGATGGCCCCTCGCCCGACCGTATGCCAGCCTGACGCTGCACCATCACGCCGCCATCGGCCAGCACTCTCCTCAGACGGTCCGAGCAACCGACCAATTTAGCCGTCCCAATTTGGCCGATCCTCTCGCCGCCTGGCGGCCACGCCGACTACTACACAGCTCACCGCCGACCGATCCCCTGCCGCCTGTACCGCCCTCCGCGGAAGCCAGTGATCCGGCCACCCTAGCGACACAACCGCCCGCAGCGGCGGCCAAAGCGTCAACCGGGCCGCGGTGGCGTATTCTGCCACGGTCTAACCTTCTCGACCATGTAGGAATGTACCAGGAGCTTTCCAAGTCCAAACTGGCCAGCTTGGTGGTCCTGACAACCATGTGCGGCTACGCCGTGGCACCCGGGCCGATGGACCTTTTCACCCTCTTTTACACGACGGTGGGCACGGGACTGTGCGTTGGGAGCGCCAACGCCTTCAACCAATGGATCGAGGTCCCGTACGACGGCCAAATGATGCGCACGCGGAACCGGGTGCTGGTCCGCGGGGCCCTGACCCCACTCCACGCCTTTACCACCGGTACCGTCTCGGGCCTCGCCGGCGTCACGTTGCTCTACACTTGCGTCAACCCGCTCACCGCCGCCCTGGGCGCCGCCAACTTAATCCTGTACAGCTTTGTCTACACGGGTCTGAAACGCATCTCCATCGTCAATACCTGGGTAGGCGCCATCGTCGGGGCCCTTCCGCCCATGATGGGCTGGACGGCCTGCCTCAACTCGCTGGATCCCGGCGCTTGGCTGCTGGGTGCCGTGCTTTATGCCTGGCAATTCCCACATTTCAATGCACTGTCCTGGCCGCTCCGGAAGGATTACTCGCGTGCCGGGTACCGCATGACCGTCGTGGCCAACCCGGCCCTCAACGCCCGCGTGTCCCTGCGGTACTCCATCCTACTGGCACCGCTCTCCGTCCTGTTCCCATACTTTGACGTCACCACCTGGTGGTTTGCCCTGGACTCCATGCCCGTGAATTTATACATGATTTATACTGCCTATCGGTTCTGGCGAGAGTCGTCCGATAAGACGTACCGTCCGCTTTTCTTCGCCTCCTTAGTGCACCTCCCCGTGTATCTGCTCCTGCTTCTTTTCCACAAGAAACCCTACGCCGTGGAGGAAGAAGATGATGAAGAAGTAGACCAGATGGAAAACCTCACGTCACGGACCAGCGAGCAGCCCGCCAGTTTGGTCTAATTCCTTGAATCGCAGGATTCACTCTTGAAATCGGCGGTCGCCTTCTTTTTTTAATAAATCATAGAACAATATCAGGGCTGTTAATCGGTGGCGAGGCATTACGTGCTTCCGGTTGGTTGGAGAGGGGGGAGTTGGTCGTGGCAAAGGGATCAACGATGGCCGCTGCTTTAGAAAAAAAAAACCCAGTGAGTAGAACCAACCCTGCTCATTATTAGGGATGAGCAGCAGGCCGGGTGGCAGTTGTACGCGCCAAGTCTCAAAAAGGAGGCAACGACAGGGTGGCCAAAACCCCACAAAATTGTAAAATTAACCTTCATCATCCGACATGAGCTCGGCGAGCTCACGCTCCTCCTCCTCGGTAAGCAAAGACTTGGTGGCCACCGGTTTGGCCGCCGCAACGGAGGCTGTATCAGCCAACGGGGGCAGGGCGTCATATGTAAGCCCGGGGAGATCTAGAGCCTTCTTGATGTTCCATTTGCGAAGGGAAGCATCGAGAGCCGCCGAGACTATGGTTCCACCGATAACGGCGAGGGCGCTCACTTCGTCGAAGTGCCCGCCCAGTACTTTGATGCACTCACCCGTGGCTTTGTCCCAGATTCGTACATTCTCGTCCCGGCACCCGGTGATCACGTACGCCTCGGTCACCATCACGGCCTTGACGACATCAGGGTGGGTCAAAGTGGTCATGCAGTGGCCCGTGATGAGGTTCCACTGCTTGGCCGTCTTGTCAGCCGATGCTGACCATAACTCGACGTCCTCTAGCGCCTCCACCAGGGTTGTGTCAGCCGGGGCATGGGTGGTGGGGTCCCAAGCGGTGACACGTGCGAGATCCGTCTCGATCGAGGTGTAGACCGGATACAGCTGGAGGTCACAGACGGAGGTGTGGTGCCCGCGGAAATCCCGGACACACTGACCCGTCGCGACGCACCATTGCTTGATGGTGGTATCCGAAGACGCTGACAGAAGCGTGTTGGTTATGGAGTCGTAGACCAGGGCATCCACGCCGCGGGTGTGGCCGCGCAGTGTACGTACGCACCGACCGTCACGTAGATCCCACTGACGGATCGAACCGTCGCTGGACCCGCTAAACAGGATGGGCAGGATCTCGGCTGTAGACGCAGAGGAGACACGGGTATGGCCGCCCACCGTGCCACCCGGGGCCAGGGCCAAACATTTCACAAAATCGGCATGGCCGGTCAGCGTTTGTAGACAGGCCCCCGTGGCCAGATCCCAGACCTTCACAGACCGGTCCCACGAGCCCGAGATAAGCCGCGACGACGCAGGTGCCCCGGCCGTGGGCGTATTAGTGGCCGCCGACCGTTCACCCCGCTGCCAGACCACCACAGCACTGACGGGCCCCGAATGGCCGCGGTAGATACGGCGAACATCGCCGGTCTGCAGGTTGATCCACTTGAGAGCGTGGCTGGCCTGGGCTAATACCACGTTCGCGGCATCTAGGACGGCCATGTCGAGGGCTTTGGTCTTGAGATCCACTACGGTGGGTGGGTCGACAGGTTCTCCTCGGGCCGTAGCAGCCTCTGCCTTCTGCTGCTGTGCCGCTAGCTCCTGTGAGAACCGGGCGTACCGCTCTTCCCGGCGGGCCAGGACTGCCCGGTCGTCGTCGGCCATGAGGAACTGGGAGGCATGCGTACCGATGTTGGGGCCAGGGGGAACCGACATGTTGGGTGCGGGGGGGGGGGAAAGAGGGGAGGGGGGCTGCTTGGATGGTAGCTGTGAAGGCGCTAGGCTAGACGAAAGCAGAAGAGGGGATGGTCGAAAGGGAAACGATTGGGTTCGTACCAGCTGAGGAGAGAGCCGGGATGAACGAGCGGAGTTGTGGGGCTCAGGATGTGCCCCCCCCCTCACCCGAGAACCGTCCCTCATTCATTGTACCCGACAAGTATCTATTTACCCCCGAGGCAGTGGCTGCTGTGCATGCGGAGGGTATTTAGTTAAAGGGCTAGTCATCACAAATCCTGTGGCGTTACCCTCGAGACGTTTTGAGGTGCGTCATTTTCTATTACACCTAAAGAGTAGTTGTACTACTCCTGGGTGATCAAATCTGCACTATTTTTTATGGGTCTGAAGCTTGAACAAAATTAAAAGGTACGCCGAGGTGGAATCTGAACAGTTGCTTTGGAAAAGCCACGGCCACGCTTTTACTCCTTTTTGGTCGAATGGGTCGCCTTCTCCTCCTTGAGGTACCCCTTGATCTTGTCGAACACCTCATCGATGGGTCGGTCACGTCCGAAGGCGTCGACAAACTCACCACGAGGGTCCATCAGATAAAAAAAGATGGAGTGGTCCACGAGGTAGTCCTCGCCGGGCTGGGCAGTGGGGGGTTTGCTAAAATAGACGCGGTAGGCGCGGGCAGTCTTATTGACGTCCTCATAGTCGCCGGTGAGCCCGATCAGACGCGGGTGGAAATCGCGAACGTATTCACGGATCTCGGCCACGCCGTCGCGCTGGGGGTCGCAGGTGATGAAGATAGGGACGATATCGTCAGCATCTACTTCATCGTCCTTCTCCAGACGGGTAAGGACGTCGGCCATCTTGTCGAGCTCTTCGGGGCAAATATCAGGGCAATGCGTGAACCCAAAGTACACCAACATAAAGCGGCCCCGGAAATCCTGATCCGTAACGGGCTTGCCATGGTGGTCGGTGAGCGCAAAGGGGCCACCAATACGGGGCTTCCCTACCACTTCATCCGCCCGCGGTGTGGCCTTTTCCTGCTTGATACGCTCCTTCTCGTGGTTCAAATAAGCGTACATGGCCGCACCAACGCCTAGGAAGAGGACGGCAGCGATCGGGGAGAAGGGACCCAAGTGCGCACGCTCCTTGGACCGGCCCTCGCGGTTGGGGCCGCTGGGCTCTTCACCTAGTGGAGTGGTGGTGGTGTAGGCCCGGGTTGTGGCGTGGAGTAGGGGCCGGGTGCGACGCGGAATCGCCGGACGGGCCGCTGCCGCGAGACGGGGCAGCGGGGCAGTGCCCTGAGTCTGTTGGTGGCCGAAGTAGCGGGCAAGGTGAGAGGTAAAATTAAGGCACTAGTTTGCGGAGGGCCGCTCCAGAGTAGGCAACATGCCGGGATCGAGCAGGTGGTCTCGTGTGGGGTAGGGGCCCTGCCGTTGGGCATTGCGGTATACTTACCCAGCGGCGCACGGCGAGACGTAGCGAATGGTTGAGTGCCATGATGCAAAGGGAGAAACGGAAATGCGGCAATAGAATGGGGAGAAACTGAGACCTGAGCGCGGGTGAGTGCAATCCAAAAGTTGCCGATCGGGGCCTCCAGGTCGACGAGGCGCCGCTTGATTTGGTAAACCGGGAGCATGCGGTATGCTGCGGCCGAGGGGACTGTGAGGTCACTGGTACGTGGCGGGGATATCCGACACTGGCTATCCTTGTCGCCTGGTGGGGTCCACGTAAGCGTCCCGCTACGCAGAGGGAGGAGGGAGGGATAGTCACGTCAGAGGTAGTAGGCCGCCAGGGCTTGAGCACAGCTGGCCGGCCTGGGCCAACCAAGCACTCCCCATGGGACCGGGCTGAAGGGTGGAGTTTCAGAGGCCGGTGTCTTGGTCGATCGCGATACGCCCCTGATCCGGCTCGGGTTTCACCGCGACGATTCTTTCGCCACGTCTTGGGTGCGACCGCATTGCGCCACGATAAACCAAGACTGGCTAGGCGGGCGACCATCGCTAGACCAGCTCGGCAACCTGGCGGGCCTTGATTTCAGTGGTCACCTTTGTCCACAGCAGAGGAGGGCTGTCCTCCTCTGCGGTTTGCAGTCCTAGCCAATGGCATACCAAGCTGGCAGGGGAGCCCACCCGCCGCCTTCCGGAGTAGTCGGCTGCCCCCGGCTGCTGATACGTAAACAAAGCGATCAGTCCGGCTACCCCTTTGCCCAAGCTCCGCACCAGTGGCGCGGGCCCGACGGCCCCGTCACTGGTAACCTTATAAATGCACACCACTACCATCGGACAGCCGCCCCCGCATCTGCGCCACCCAAGCCTAGCCGTGGTGGGTTGGTGAAGTCAAGCTGGCTGTCGGCCTAACATTCGGCAGTTGCTGGAGGAGGGGCTTCAATCCATCCTATCGGCTCGCCATCCGCAGGAACGCTTCGACCGCCACGGACCTCAGCTGGCGGTGAACTCTGACCCGCGACCTGGCGACAGACTGGGCCAGTCGCCGCAATTCTCCCCCTCGCCCCACTCGGCCTTGCCGTCCAGTGTAGGGTCCCTCTCCCCTGCTTACCCTGAAGGGAGGGGGATTGGCTCACTCTACTGTTGCAGAACCCTAGCGGGCCCTCGCCGTCGCTTCGTGATCTGCCGCCATCAGTGCTCCACTGTCAGGTTCGCGTTGGCTTCCGCGTCGCGGCTATGTCGGCTGGAGGACATCCTGTACTCTATCGGCGCTGCTGTGGGGAGTCTAGGGTTGTATGGTTGGGGTTCAACTGATCCTGGCCTTCCACTTTCGCAATGGCCTGTTTAGCCTATGTGGCCTTTCCGTCCTGCTGCGTTTTTGGCCACCGAATCTGCACCGACTCTCGCTGCACGCATAGCCTACTTGGTTCTGGGCCCCCCGCCTAATTAAACCGTATTGGATTAAGGCCGATTGCCTGGCTGCATTTAGGGTTTAGTGCCGCGCCGCCCAACGTTCAGGCCTTGTCTGAACGCAGCTTCCCGTGTTCAACCATATTGCCCCAGCCGCTGTCTCCTCCCCCCAAAGCACACCTCCTTCTTGTCTTCACCACCTTCGTGCTTTCACTTCTCACCAACGCGTCGGTACCTTATCCTTGCGCCCTTTCGCTTTACCTGGTCCAGTTTCCGTGCCTTCTGTCTGTGTACTGCCATAGTTTCTGTACCCCTTACCTCCACGTGCCCCTCGTCGCGGATGTCCTTCACGCATCAGTGACCCTGACCCCCCTCGAGTACCGCTCCCCACCTTCTGTGTAACCCGGCCCGACACAACCCGCTGCAACGCTGTCCGTTCCACTCTGCGCCATGGCCTTCGCGTACGTCACGTTAGTAACGTCGGACGATTACGCCGCGGGTGCCCTGACCCTGGCACGGTCCCTCCGGCGTACAGGGACCCCGCATCGTCTGGTCTGTCTCATCACCCTGGCCACCGTCTCGACTGCGACCTATTTGGCGCTACTCGCCGTCTTTGACACGGTCACACCCGTTGCCACCCGCAACTCGGGTGACTACGCCAATCTCACAATCCTGGGCCGACCCGACCTGGGCGCCACCTGGACCAAACTCGAGCTCTGGCGACTGACCGATTATGCCAAGGTGATCTTCCTCGACGCCGACACACTGGTCCTGCGCAACATTGATGACCTCTTCGACCGCACAGGCGACTTTGCCGCCGCGCCAGATATCGGCTGGCCTGACTGCTTTAACTCGGGCGTCATGGTGTGCACTCCCAGCCACCATACGTTCGATAAACTGGTTGCCATGGCTTCGGCGGGTGGCAGCTTCGACGGGGGTGACCAGGGCCTCCTCAATGACTACTTCGCTGACTGGGCCACCGCAGGCCCCGCCCACCGCCTAGCCTTCACCGACAACTTCACCGCTTCGGCCGTGTACACGTACGCTCCGGCCTTCCGGCGGTTCGGAGACCGCGTCCGCGTCGTCCACTTTATCGGCCCCAACAAGCCCTGGCGCTGTGACCGCTACGCTGACGGCCAGGCGAGATTGCCGCCCGGTGGCCACCCGGACTGGCAGCCCTTCTACCAGACCTGGTGGGCCTATCATGACCTCACTTCCGACGTCCCAGCCAGCACTGATGGTATGCCCTATGCGGCCCCTCAGTACCATAGCAATACGCCCGGTAGACCAATCGGCCAAGGTCAGTCGCCCTACGTCCAGATCGATGTGCCGTCCGAACCGACTCAGCCCGACGCCCAGGCACGAGGTCCTTGGCATCTGGCCGATTTCAATTTTGACCGGGTAGACCACACCATTTCGTCGGCCGCAGGGCCCCATTCGTCATCGTCGTCTCCGCCTGATTCACAGGCGCAGGCACCGTCGCCAGCGGTCTTGCCTTACACGTCGCCGGTGGCCTACCCACAGCACTACCATGCTGCCCCCTGGGTACCCGATTTCGATCCAACCCCGATCTATGCGCAACCTGCTGGGCACCACCGGCCGGTGTCACCTCCTCACGTGCCCATCGAGCAGACCCTCCAGGTGCATGCCATGGACAATGCCTACCAGTCCCGTCCTTGGTATGTGCCCACTCGCCACAGCCCGCCCCCCGCCCCCATGCCATCTGCGCCGCAGCCACATGCCCTCTACGACAACGCCTATTACAACCACCACGGTGCCCACAACTACCGCCATCAACATCCTCACCACCAGGTGCCTATCCCCAGCCAATCCCACCACCATCACCACCACGGGGCAGTGCATGAGGCATTCGGATCCAATGATCGTTATGCCTGGCCCGAAAACCGGCCACAGGCTCCTCATAGGAAAGCCTCGCCACCCTGGCACTCATCTTCTATGCATCATCATCATCATCATCATCACCAAGTCCATCAACACCAGCAGCATTCCCATGAAAGCCCCCGGCACCAGCAGCAGCCCAATGGGGGTCACCAGCACCATGTGGATTATAGCCATCGCCAACGCCACCATCACCTGGAGGATGACCAGCGCCATAGCCACCCGCCGCAACAAGAGCACCACCATCAGGAACACCGGTCTCAGCGGGAGCAACACCACCACAGTCGCCTTGGCAGCCATCCCTATTCCTCCGAATCTGGCCGCCGGTCACCCTCGCACCAGTGGCAGCAACATGTGGCCGCCCAGCCTTCCGCCCACCGCATGGATAATGCTTTTACAAATTCCCAGAATGACGCCAGGCCGCTTTGGTTCGCCGTCGAGCCCACCAGTATCGCCCATCCCACAGGGTCAATTGACCCGACTGTGGCCGCCTGGCCGACTCCTGCGGGTGCCCAACCCACCTGGGCTGCCAATCGGGACCCGTCGGCCCGGCAAGACCAGCAACGGCAGCTGGGTGATGTAGTGCACCGCTGGCATGGTGAAATAACCAATCGTGTGCTCCCGGGTCTAGGCACTCTATCGAAAAACGGCGGGGTTAACGTCGACGCTTTCCGGCTTGATGACCATCCCCTTTTCTGCCAGGATCACCCCAACGCTGCCCTAAACCGCCAGACCCTGGCTGAGGTGCAACTTCGTTTGAGCCAGATCGATAGCCGCCTGGAAGCGTACAAGCAGCCTGCCGCGCTTCCTTTGCCATTCCAGCACACCCTGCGGATCCGCACAACCCTGGACGACCCCAGTGCTACCGACTCAGCACCCCCCAAGGAATTTGAGTCGGTCGTGACTTTCGATTCGGTTTTGGTCCCGCCAGTCTGGCTTCCAGAGTCCTCTCAACAGCTAAACAACGGCCATCTGGTCGACCCGGCGTCTATCATCACGCACCATCGCGCCTCGACCTCAACGTCTCCGGCCTCCGTCGTAAGTAGTAGCGTTACATATCCGTCCACTGTCGAGTCCATCCTGCCCGCCACTACCGACGACGACTCCGAATCGCCCCAACCTACTTCGTCGGTACAGACCTCCTCGATGGATGACTTTGGCGGCTACCGAGTGGACTGGGATGAACATGAGATGGGCTGGCACGTCTATAACCCGCTGCCCATGATGCTGCGCAAAAGTCTAAACGAACGGGCCGAGCGTCGGCGTCGCGAGAGCGGGGCCTCGTCTATGGCCGTGAGTCCCAGCGAAGCGGGCACACCGGCGCCGGAGAAGGCCTCACCAACCGAGGAGGTTGTGGACGGCCTTGTAGAGGACACGGGGGAGGTGTCGGAAGGTGACGAGGATGTGCAGCCCAAAGCCAGGGCCTTGCTTGAGCCGGAGTCCCAGCGGTTGGCGAAGGCCGTCGCATCGGACCCGTTCCAATTACCACCGCCCTTGGTTTCGGGCTTGGATGACCGGGAAACCCACTCTCATCGTACCACCGCCTTGGCTGACGTGAAACCTGACTGGTTCGCTCCTCTGCAAACGAGCGTGGACCATGAAGGGAGTACCCTGACCGAGGACCCTGAAGCCCCGTTGATACCCGAGAAACCAAACCCAACGCCGCCAAACCCCACAGCGACGTCCGCACCATCCGTACCGACTTCACCACCGGCAGTCCTGCCTCTTGGAAAGTCCCCCGTGTCACCGGCCGATGCCCCTAGTATCCGGTCGCTCGTTCAGGGGGTGACGAGTTCGTCCGGCGAAACGAGCTCCTCGGCCGATCCTACCAGCCCGTGTAACCGACCGACGCCCAAAACCAACGACTAAGGGACGGGCCACTTGTAGTCTATTTATCCCGAACGCGCTTCACACGCCAAAGTGTAATGATGAACACTTAACCATTTTTTTTATATTTAATGTTTCACTTTTTTTACGGCCTACCCACTTATCTTTCACTGAGTGGGTTTTCACTTTTCATTTTCTAACCCTGCGTCCATTTTCCTGACCGCGCCGTACTGATCCACAGCTCTTTGCTAACTGATGGTACTGGCCTTCATGACAACTCGTGCTGCATTCTTCCTGTACGTTCTTTTTATGATCCGAAAAAATCATGTTTTCGCTCCACATGTCTTGTGCATTTTACTATTGTTTTGAATCCAATTTTTTTACCCCATCTCTATCTTTAGAAAGCGGAAGTATGATGTATCCGTTCTCAAGTTCATGCAGATTTGGTGGTTGACTGTTCTCAATTAATAAAATCGCGTCGGTATATGATTGATATAAGTGAACATGACGTAAATATATATATATATATATATAAAATCAAAGCTATAGGAAGTATAGGGCAAACAATTGATGGAGTAAAACACACAAGATGTGGCAGGAGCTCG
>JANBPT010001047.1:0-15794 GCA_027575765.1 Tieghemiomyces parasiticus | reverse complement strand
GGTTGAAAGAAGAAGGCCTACTGGGCTGTCTGGTGGGAAGTAAGTCGCTGGTGAGCTGATGATGTCCTCATTTGGCCGTGCCTGTCCAAGGTATTTATACCGAACTGCTGAGATCTGAACCCTGCTATTTTCACCATCCGACTGACCTGCCTAGCCGGACCAGCTATGCCGTACCATAAACGCAAGGCAGATCGCCGGGCCGCTACTGGGGTCCCTGGCCAGCCATGCACCTGGGCTTTCAATCACCCATATCAATCAACAGAACCAGTGAGGGCCATTTACTACAGGTTGTCGGGCGTCGAGACCTTCGGCCTATCCGCCCCGATGCCCCTCTGATACAGGCATTATGTATTCTATCCAGCTCCCGCCTCTGTAACATCACGCCTTGATTTATTGCGCTGCATACTACGGTGATACCTCCTTTGAGATGGGTAGTGAACCCACCCACCGATTAAACGCTGGTGAGCTACTCCAGAGTGGACTGGCTGTCACAGCCCGATGGCCCTCGTCAGTTGGCCCGCCAGCACTGCTATATCCCTTCATATTGTCGCCGACGAAGCCTCGGTTAGGTGACCATTGTTGCCTGGGGGGGCAGTTTCCATCAAAGAACCGTTACGGACGAGATGTGTCGTCCACCGTAAGCCACGGCCTTCACTGGTGCCGTTGGCGTTGCCATGCCAGGCTACATCTCGGCAGCTTCGATAGCAAGGCGCCTGGTTTATGGGGCTGTCCATCGGTTGCGCCCGGCAGAGTCACCGTATCGTGTGGTGTAGAGCCCTAATTGCTAGTCAGAGGGGCTGGCATGGGTCCATGGTATACCCTCAATTGGCCATGTGCGCAGGTGAGAAGCCCTTTTTTAAAATGCCCCGGTAAGGTTTGAGATTCCCACAGCTAGATGGTGCCTGTTTATAATAGCTCCCATTACTTTATACCTCCTGGCGGCCTCTTTTGATGCTGCTATCAGAAAAGCATTTTGAGTCCCCCGGCTGGAGCTTGCCAAGTTCCGCTTTTCGGGTGTCCGCGCCCACCTCCGGGGTGGTAACCATCCTACCATGCTACCGCCGTTTGACTTCCCTGAGCAGCCTCAAGTCCTTGGTACCTGGGTCAGGACTACAAGGAGGGGCCGGGGGGAGCTTGGCACTGGAACTGGCGATGTCGGCGTGGGTGGCTGCGGCGCAGCGTGGTGACGCATTAGCGTGGCTGAGCCACGGATGGGGCCACAGGCCAAACTTCTGCATACCGTCGCCCAGGCCTGAAGCACGGACTCCAGCCGACACTCTAAGCGGTAGATGGCGGGGACCTTACCACACGAGGGGCTCGATAGTGAGATGAGCTCTGTCGGAGCAAATCATACCTGTCAGCATAACCCTGGGTACGGCACAGCCCCGGCGGGTCTGGATTAGGGCAAGGTCACCTTTAGGGCACCATCCAGTTGCCACTGACGAACATACACCCTGCCCTTCCGGTCATGGACCACATGAGTGCCCGTTATGTCACCTATATGGGCATGAAACCGCCCACACTGCGACCTCAGGTGCTGCCTAAAATGGGGCATCCCCACACTCGGACGCAATGGAGAAATTTCTAACCCTCCCAAACGAACAAGAAGCAGAATCTGAGCCCCACGCCGCCTCGGAGACCTCAAGCTACTAAGGCGGCTCCCTGCATCCCCCGCCCACAAGTTTTATAACCCCTCAATAAACTATTTTTATTAATGTTTTTTATATTCATCCGGTCCTTCTCAGCGCCGGTGGGGTGAGTATCACATGCACAACCTTATGACCGCATGGCTCCGTTTCTAACGAATCACTAACAGATAGATGACTCCCCAACGCGAGCGCCTCGAGGATAAAGAGAGCTCGATAGCCCTCAATAGTATAAGCGCCCCTCCCCATTCACCGTTTGTCACCCTGTCGCCCGCTTCCATGTCACCCCCACTTACACACCGCCCCCTGCAACTCCCCTCCCAATTAAGAATACTCCCAATGATCTTATGTTTCGATTGTTTACGTGACTTTTTGCATCCCGTATTTATTTTTCCTCAATTTACACTAACGTTTCCTCCCGTTTCATTATTATTAATCCTTGTTTACAATATAGATAAAATTTATTTTTTCGCGTCCGGTTATACTTTAGGTTTCAGGTACTGGCGCTATACATGAAATTTAGGAGTAGCTAAGGTGAGAAGCCGAACAGTTAACCCCAACGTAGAATTGGACCATTTTTCACTATATAGCTTATCTATTTACCTCCTCATCATGTCCATTTCTAAAGTTCCTTCCCCCACCCCCACTCAAAGGTACCCACTGCAGCGCACAGGTCGTCATTTATTAAGGTCATTGTGAGGGCCGCAATGTATAGATTGTTTGGGATCTAAAGTTTTTGTCGCGTTGTGCTTGGTTGCTCCTTCCCCCCACCACCGTTATCGGGTGGCTAGCTCACTTTTGTACGAGTCGCTACTCCATTGGAGACAAGGCTTAGTATGACCGCCCGTTCAATGATATGGGCGAACATTACTGTACACGAAAGCTGTAGCTATTGAAGGTAAGCCCCCGAGTAACTGCTGAACAGCCAACCCATACCTGCCGCACTCCCCCTACCACCTTGCGAAAGGACCTGGGGCTGGGTAGCCATCTCCACAGCTGGATCTCCCTTTACTTCACGGACGACCTGCGCTACCAACGGATACGTTTAACTACCAATTCGCTACAGGAGTTCAGCGGGGCCCATGACTGGCTGCCGAACGTCATTGCCTCAGGTGTCGAGACTAGGGTATACTTTTAGGATTCACACTCTGATACGAGCTGCCAGAGGTTGTGCCCCAAAGGCAGCCCCAGTCCCAATCCAAGGTCCGCCGGGGCCATGTCGTACCCAAGGTTATGTTGGCAGTTTATTCGCCAGACGCGACCGGTTGTACCTGCTTGTTTAGTACCTCGTGTGCTAAGGACACTAATACCCACCAGACGCAATGTAAATTGCGGCCCACGCTGCAGGTCTGGGAAAAGGTTCACTGAAGTTGGGACTGTCCCCCTCCGTAGTTTCAGCGCAATAATGCATCTCTACGTTGAGCTGCAGCCACCCCTGACTGTTATTCCGATACTAGATGCCAAACCCCTCCAGATCTAATCTAGTCGCCCCGCCCTGAATATTCTGCTTATTTAGGGTTGTCAACTGGCTGCTGCGTGGTAAGAAGCTCATACATTGGAAGGCGTTATGAATGCCCAAGAACTTGAGCTTGCCAGGCCCCAGCTAAGTGACTATAGAGCCTGCTTTGATAGCTGGCTAGGAAGAGCTCGCCAAGCTGTACAGAGTGATGGCCTGTATAATTATTATTTGAGAAAAAATATCATGCATCTTTGTATTGGCACCAATTATATGAAGTACCCGTGTATAATGTTTCCCTGCAGATGGCATGTAGTCACATGTGACGCTCATAAACAAGGATGTATGACCAATACGCCAGTATGCAGCCTCTCCAGGTCACCGCCCGCCAACGGTTGCCGAAGCCTCCATGCAGCCACCAATGATACCTATTCGGCCTCGGACTTTACCGCCTTGCATCTGAAATCAACTCTGGCCTCTGCTCTCCTCCACAATTCCTCCTCCGTCTGTTCGCCTACTCTATGTATTGTCTAGCGTTAGCAGCATTCCTGTCCTACCTTCTCCTCTACGCCTATCGCACTCTTTACGCCCTTCCCTCTACCAACCTTACTAACTACCCTTCGTATACGCCTTATGTTTGCACTTCGTCTTACTTATCCTTTCATTCCTAGTAAAGCCCGTTACTGCCCCCCTGTCCGCTAGTCCCCTTTAGCGGCATTACACGAAGTAAAGCATCCCGCTGTTAACCTTTACCTTGGCTGAATCTCATGCGAACAATAGTTGGTGATGAGCTCATCCACCGTGTCGGAAACATTAACTAGCGTTTCCCTTTTGAATCCTATTCGATGGTATGATGGGGTTTACTCAACGGGCCTTGTCCTCTAACTGGCTGCCTACTACAGACCTGGCGGAGATCTATGGTTTAGCAAATAAGGAAGCGTCATACGACTCGCGATCGGCCCAGCTCGATATTTGTACAGGGGTAGGTTTGCCAATCAGGTCGATCCTGTCGACCGCGATTATGTCAGTTGTACTTTCACCTGAGTAGAGAGTTGATGGAGATTGTAGCAACCGCATAGTAGAACAATGGGTTAATGTAGAAAAGGACTACTTCGACTGTAAATGGTCTTCGCCTTTGTTATTACTCGTAATCATTTAAGGAAAGGCAGTCCAAACTAGGCTGGTATATACGATCGCAGTCCCTGAAGCACTCCTATGGCCACCCACTCGAAATTACACTCAGCGGCCCTTTCTAAACCTTGATACGGTTACGAGCTGGAGCTTTAGGTTTGGCGTAAGACACATAGTTGATACACGATCCAGCAATGTGAAGGGTACGCGGAATGGATCGAAATTAGATGTAGCGGGATACATGCGACGGTCACCCAACCCCGCGGTCGTTTCACTTACCTTAAATCCTTTACTCAACGGTACTACATTATCTGTTGAGCGATATCGATTGCCGCTCGGTTTTGTGCAGTGATTCTATAGGCTAAAGCCAGGTTGCTCTTATCGACTGTAGCAAATGGCGATGGACCCTGGCATTGAGTGCACAGAGAGCAGAAAGGGGACGGCGCCATAATCGTTTGGAATAGATTGAACGCGTATCAAGTGCCGACGTTATAGGAGTGACCGATCAGCTCGAGTAACCTGAGGGTAGATCGAGCCAAATATTGGCTACTGTCCCCAGCTGGAAGTGCGTTCAGGTCCGTCACACGCCTGTGCGGCAATGGGCAGATCTTTTGATGTGCCATTCACAATAGGAAAAGTGGCACCACTATGCCTTGAATAAGGGGAAGACGTCTGACTACTACAGCTTCCTGCTGGGTACTATATTCGGAAAGGCAGGGAAACAGATTGCTCCCACTTGCGTGACCACTACTACCGCACCATACCCCTGGCCGTGAACTAAAAAATGGTGTCATATGAACCCCCCTCTTCTCTCTATCATTCAATAACGTCTCGCATGAGTTGTGATGGTCTATGCGATTATAAAAGATGGCTCGTATCGCCACCCATCCCCTTTTGCAGCCTAATCCTATCGATTTTCCTCCTTCACTCGATTTCCCGGTTTACAATAACACGTCTACGTTGGCTCTGCTATACCGGCTAACATTTACCTTACTAGTCTTGTAATTACTTTGTCATGGTTTCTCTCCACCTGACCGCCGCCGTCGTCGCTATGGCCGCTTTCATCACGGTCTCGGCCCTTCCCCAACCCCTCGCTGATCACCCGGCACTGATGGGAAAAAAGTCGCACAAGAGTACTCAACGGACCACTACGTCCTCTACCGCGGCTGCCGAGGAGACAACAGCTACCGAGCAGCCCGCTGATAGTGAACCCGTATCGCTGCCCCACTATTTTGCCTTTCTCTCATCCGGCACCGGTGTTGGCACTACCAATGGCTTAAACGGTGGTAGCAGCGGTACGGGTGGTGGAATTATGCTCAGGTTTGGATCTCGTTTTTAGCGTGATCCATGCGCCGTACCTGGATTATCGTTTACTTGAACCGGGTACCCGTCCACCTTGAAACACCCTACAGTACCAGCTAATCCACCTGATAGTAAACCTTGGCTACTACTTCTAGGGAAGACGAGCTGTTCCTATAGCTTATTTCTCGGTCTCGGCTTTTTCAGCGGTGTTACCAGTTATTAGCTACTTTACCCATACCCGCATTCTTACAACACCTTATCCTGATACGGCATTTAGATAGTTACAATCTCTATCGACAATGATTAGTTATTAATTCCTTAACAGCCAAATTGGCCTAACCTTAGACTTATTAGATACCGAGAGGGAAGTTGGGACCGTCTAAAGTCACGCAACAAACCTGGCTTATCAGGGGACATGGCAGTTCACTATCCTTTCCACGTACTATACTCCATTTTTCGACGCAATAGCATTACGAATAAAAACGTTGACAAATCATCATCTAACTTACCCATTGATACCCTGCCGCTCTACGGATACAGTGCGATTAGCACTGTATCGGAGCATTGGTAACTCCAAGAGCGCCGAAATTAATCGGATTGATGTTTCACCAAGGCAACAGTCTCTAAAGCAGACGCACCTGTGGTAGGATTAAACTTACTAAATACAACGAACAAGCGTTAAGCTCAAATTTAGACGGGGGCTAATGATCAGCGTGATGACTATTGTATTGAATAGCGATCAGTAAGTATTTTATACTTAAATAACAATGGCCTGCATCATTCGTAGTAACAATTTAGCCGAGTCTAAGAAAGTTAGGACAGTAGGTTGCCGCGAGGCTGGGCGCCGGCAGGAAATGGGGAGACGACTAGGTAGCCGTTGGATCAGGAATAAAAGTAATAAAGAATACAAGGCCCTAACAGAATAGAAGGCGGCACCTGGTTTGGATAATGAAGGTGATGGAAGGGCTAGCCACTGTGGGGATAGGAAGTTAGACCTTCCATTGATCAGCTACTATTGGCGAATTTCCGATCGGGAGAGCCCGGACGTCGACAGTTTTCGATTTTGGCCTTCTGGCGACCTGATCACCACTAAATTTGATACCAATGGCTATTTTTACAGAAGATGGGACTTGACACCCGTTATCAAATTTAAACGCCATGACTACATTAGCCTACCCATTAGCTTCGTCATTCTTCATTTTCAAAAGTCTGCGTGTCAGTCCAGGCGCGTAGGGCGTCCGCGACCCGGTCCAGCCGCGTCGTGGCAAAGTTTGGGCTGTAGGCACCTAAGAGAGACACTATATCCTCGTGTATCACATCATGATTAACTTTGCTTGGGCAGTTGGTTTCAGCTGAGATGGAGTCTGCCGGGCCCGTTTGGTGAATGACCTGCAGAAGTCGGATGGGGGTGAGATAGCAGGGGGGAGCAATAGTTCCGGTCAGTAATCAGGTGTGTGGTGAAGGATGCTCGGCTAACACGTTAAGCGGCAGCAGCCCATTGAGACAAAGGCCTAGCTGCGTTGTGGCAGGGATATGGGACGACAAGGCACCAACAACGGCAACTGTGGGAGGGAAGCGCCTTGCCCATGGTATTGTATCGATGAACCTACTTGGAATCCGCCCAGACTGACAGTGATGTACAGTACGCTACCCTCGAGCGTTTCGACCACGGCGATGTAGTTGCACTCGTCGTGAATGGCTAGACTGCCCAGGATTGTAGAATCTTTGGTACGGATTTCCCGCGATGGGACGACGTCGTGTGACCGGAAGGATTCCTGGTAGGGTAGTAGTGACTCCACCAACTCCTGTCGCTGTCGTTCGGCATTCATTGAGAAGGTATTCTGCCAGAATGGGGGATGGGGTGATGAGGGAGAGTCAGCCAAGGAAGCGAGGAGAGTATGTGGTGGCCAAGCTAGCCGGGTTGAAGACGAATAAAGTTGAGCGGGGGTGAGGCCTTTGGAGTGGAAGTGAGGGCTCTGACAGGTTGAAGGGTTCATTACCTGAAATTAAGCCGGGTAACTACGGTGGCTCGGTGTACCTCGCTGGCGGTACTGCTGCCTTCCACCATCACAAAAACTCCACAGGTCGGAGTTAATGAGACACGTGACTCTGTGGTAGCCATATGGTGCTTGACACCTTGGCTGGCCTGGCCCGGCCCAGCTCCGGTCACTCCCTTTGATCCTCGACGAAATCAACGTTGGAGGTAACTAACATGAAGGGTATTATACGCAACCTGTGTTTCAGAAAGTCACTTCTGAGCGCGTCACGACCGTAAAATAGAGCTTCTCTAACGCACCTTGTACTGTTTTTAGCTATACATTTCTCGTCTGGTCAAAGTGAGACAAAGCCTGGTGTAAAGTACATTATATTTCATGGCCGCGTTTGAAGTTGTTTGCAAGGTCAAAGGTTGACAGGAAAGATGCCACTGTGCGTGATAAATTGGGTCACTGGCCCGACCCAATCCTACAATGACGAATCTCTGTGGGGGTGTGGCTGAGGTGCCTTATTACGCCTTAGAAGGTGACGCTTCCCACGGATGGAGGCCGGGGTGGAGGCAGGAATTCCGTCAAAGATACTGTGTCTCAGCTGATTGACGGCGTCCGCTGAAGGTAGTGGTAAGGATGCTACCACCTGGGCCAATGGTGGCGACTCTTCAGGAATGGGCGTCTCTAGGAACTGAGAGAGCGACGCCGAGCGTGATGACGAGCCTAGAGGCGACGCTGGCTTAATCGGGGGGATTTCTTTAAGTGGGACTGGGCTTACAATTGGTGCCAGATCTGCCGGGTAACTTTTGGGCGAAGGCGGCCGGTCCACGACAGGTGCGGTCACCATTTTTGCGTTAGCGGAATTGGAGTTTTCGGGCTTGATTTTCACTTGAGTGTGAGTACCACGCCCTGACCTGAGTTTGAGATTGCCGCTACGCATCCGCGATGAGCTGCGCTTCTTATTCGGGGCGACGGGTGCTGCCTCGGCTGGCGCTTCTTCGGCAGGTGGCTCGGCCCCACCACGATCCTCAGCAGGGATTTCTGAGGGATCCCCCGTGGCGTATCGGCGGGTGCACTGCCTAGCCTTTTCGTTAAACAGTGTTCGGTGTTCTTTGAACTCGGCAGCCTGGGAGAGTGAGAGTTGTAGACACACCAAAAAAATACCCAAGCGCTGTGTTTTATGAGAATTCATGTCAAGTGACCAGGAGTTCCCAGCCCTAGTTTACACCGGCGCTGAGGCGAGGACTGCTTTCCGACCAGAGAAGTTGGGTGTAGGCACGTTCCTAATGAAGCAGTGGGAAGTGAGGCTCTACTTACCACGTCTGTCAGCAGCGGGTCGTTCGGATTGGGCTCCGAGAGTAGCAGATGGAGCGAAGCCAGTACAGTAGACACGTTGAGCGACGGTTTCCATGCGCCCTAATGGGGCAAAGCACGCCCTCCACGACAATTAGTAAGATGGAAATAACGCAAGGGGCAGAAGTGTCAGTAATAAGACGACTAGGGTTGACCTAAGGACTAGAAGGACCAATTATCGGATACTATATCACCTTGGGATGAGGGTTTCGGGGTCTGTCGTCCCAGCACCGTCACTCTGGCTTACCTTGGGAGGCATTTTGAGCAGATCCAGACATATCCGACCCTGGCGGTCAATGTTAGGGTGGTATACTTGCGTAATAAACTGGATCTGCGGCGGTTCAAACGGATAGCTGGCGTAACGACAGCCGGGTCAAGTTAACGTACGACGGCAGTTGGATGGTCAGGGTTTTAGGCGACTTGAATCAACCATCCGTGCTTAGCGCGGTTCTCTAGGTGGGGCATGGCCAACTTGAGCTCCCGTGTTCTTCGGTCACACCGAACCCATTGTTTGAAAGCCCTTGGGTACGGCGGTTTTTGTTTTGGAAAGTGGTTGGCGAAGCTAGTAACGGGTCTGGTGGATCAATAGGTAGCTGTGGTGGCACCAAAGAGCTATTTTGGCTTACCGGTCGGGGATGGAGACTCGCAGGGCGAAGGACCCTCCTTCGTACGGGGTGTCCCTCGGGCCCTTAATATGGGCCTTCAAACTAACTAGAGAATCGTTCTCGGGGTAGCACACCACATCTACCGGCGGGTCGCGGGTCAGCATCTCCAGTTCGCGCCGCAAGCGGGCGACCAGTTGGCGCGGCGCCGCGGCCATATAAACGAAAGGGGGTGGGTGTGAATTGGGTAGGTGGACTATGTTGCAGGCCTGGGCGGAAGAGTCTCAGTCAATCAATGAGTGCCAACTTAGGTACGACGGAAATGGTGCAGCAACAGGTAGTAAATCGCCAGCCGGAATGTGTTCTGGTTGGTTGGTGCCAGTTGAGTTAACGCTCGTCGGCGGCCCATCTTTACATTCCCTGCAGTCCAAGGCGGGATAGCAGTGTCTAGTGAAGGACAGGGCTGCGGTCGACGCAGGTGTGCGACTAATTATTATTTTTTCCGTTCGCAAACACCATATTGACTCCACCCGCATCATAGCTGCGGCAGGATGGCATACAGCGCTGGGCGCCACAGGTGGTATGACAGCACCCCATTGTGCTGTGGTGTATTCAAGGTCGAACAGCTCCACTTTAAGCCTCACCCGCTACCATGGTTAAACTAACAGGTCGACTCGATCAAGCCGTGTCAATGACCCGGTTCGATTGATTTGGCCAGTAATTGGTGGGCCTAGACGTTTGAGAACGTTGGCCCTCTCTCTTTCTATCCAAACATCGTTAACTCCTTAAGAGTTGAACGGCCGTATATCATCCTTCCGATGGATAGCCCCCATAGCGCAGGTTTAAGCTGAATTGATTAAGGCTGTAACATCGTAGAGAAGGGCCAACTAGTATAACCTATTGCGTTGGCGGCTAGATCGAAATTCCGACCTCGCCTTCCCCTTGTACTGATAGCAAATACGTGGTACATGTGCACCGCTATCTATGTAACACGGTCGCTGAAATGTAGACCGTGGCAGGGTCAGGATGGAGTGGCACAACCAAGTTGCACTCGAAGCTGAAAGGGTTATTTATCGTTGACCAGTGCATGTCGAAGTCCAAACCAGAAGTACGGCCGATATCGGCGTTGCCCCTTCGAGAAACCAAGCTTCAGGTCGTAGGCGTTGGAGTGTGGGTAAACACCTTGGCGGCTCTCTTCATCCAGGAGATGGCCTTGACTAAGACCATGTTTGGTTGGACCAAAGTAGGGTGCCCAACAGGCTGGAGGGAGGCCACAAGAGTGGAGGTCAAAACGGTAGCAGCGAATGGGAATTGAATAGAAATTATAGCGGAGCTGTTAGGCGGAGGAGGGAGCCGGAAGAGGTGGCTTAGGCGAGGTTAATGTCGGTAGCAACGGGATTGTGTTCGTTGGAAGGGATGGTGAGAGTTTAAGAAGGGCGCTCTAAGGGTTACCTATGTATAAAATTCGTGAAACATAGGGTATATGTGACGAATACACCTTATGTTATTATTCCCTATATCTCTTCCGTCACGAACCCAGTGCCAGACCACTGGAAGACACTGTCCGGTAAGCACACAGGCGTAGACTTTTCGGCGTGAACACAGAATGTACAATTAGAGGTCATCGAGCTAGGGCGTATTAGGAAATGGAGACTGTAGCTCCCAGAAGTCACCTTGGCCGCTTGACGATCGTACGCGCCGTGTCAGAAACATAATCCAAGACGGTCATACAATAAGGTTGGCCGGTACAAGGAGGCCAATTCTAAGCGGCCGGTCAACTGAGAAATGGTGTATCCGAATAAGGTGGAAGTAGTGGGTAGAATTAGCCCATCCGTTTCGTCTAGTGAGACCTCAAGGTATTATCATCTACTCTCGCTTGCGGTAGGTAAGCCTGCGGGGTACATCCGTTGGGCAGGGAGTCTGCCAAAGTTCTCGATATTATAGGCGTGTTAAAGTTTTCAGCATAATTATTAATTGAGGTGGAAATGAAAGACTGAGGTCACTTAGATGGACAAGGAATATGGAAACCAATTACATTTGACAGCGGCAACTGCTTATTCCGACTCTAATGAACGGTGTCGGGAGAGTGGTCGTTTCCATCCCCTGGGTAGAGAGCCACGAGGGAAAGCGGTACCCCGCTTCCTGCGTTTGAGGATCAGGTTGGTGACTATATACAATGCGAATGAGTTGCGCCGGCCCAGCTGACGGCCAGATGGAGCTAGGAGCAACAATTTGATGGTAGTGCCGCTTTTCTTTCAATTCCCCGGGCCGCCCGTGGCAGTAGGGAAGGGAAGGGTGCTCGACGATCTCTTTCCTGGCATCATAATTTGGCTTTCGGAGGTAGTGACGTGGTTTAGGGGACACAGCTCAGATGTTCCCTACAAAACGGACTCGTCTCAATAGTTAACCAGTGGAGAACCGCATATTTTCAATATGCCGTCCAAGGGGGAAGGCGAGACGTGAGGTCATGGATTACCCGGACCCTAAGCGATACCAGTTGGTCATAGGGTAGGCTCGCTCAGCTCCACCGGCCGATAACGGCTAAGCTGATTCTCGGACCACTGGGCTATAGAAGGACTCCGCCCACCAAAGAAAAGGGCGAGGGGGCTGGTCGCATACTTGCCCATTTGTCGTTTTAGCATTTGGCCTACATTATATATCTAGCTGGTCCGGTTCACGGTTTCCAAAAGCTTCTCATCTTATAGTATTCACAATAATTTACAAAACATTACGTACCAGACCATTATAGACCCTCTTACCAACCACATTCCTGGATTGACCTGATTGACCGTGGAGGGTTCTCAGGTGGTTGGCCGCCTTCCCACCCGCCGTTGGATCAAGCCTCTTGTGGATTTATTTCCATAAAAGGTATCTGTGACATGCGAGCTGTAGGCCATACGTATTTGTTTCGATGGTGAAAAATCAACCTCTGCGCCTGGCTGCTAATTTGAATAACCGAGATGGGCCACCGTATTCAGAGTTGGACAACAGCTACGGTGGCCTAATAGGATGCTGTGTAGTAGTCGTAGGTGTCGGTGCAGTTGGGTCTATCTGGGAATTACCACTACAGGGGAGATTTGTTTAACCAGAGTTGGCAAGGTGCAGTGGTAGACAGGAGTGGCAGGCCGACAAACGATTTACCGCCGTGAAGGCCTATTCACCGTATCTGACCCGTGGAATACGTTATCCGCAATTTCAAACTGATTTGCCACATCACTCTATCCCGCACTACCATGAGGTGGCGCAAAGCCGTTGGTACGGTGTACGATTGCCTACATAAAATATGTGGGCGCATACTTACCGACGGCTTAACGACGTTTTGTCAACCTCATTCCTTGTGAAACAGAAATGGGCAGGCCGTCTACTGGTAGCCCCATCTAATCCGGCTAAACCCGTTGAGCCCTATAAATTACGCCCTAACCATCCAATAAAATCGAGGCAGTCTACATACATCGCCATTCGGCAGACGGCTGTACATCAAATTCAAGTCGGAACTAACCAACGCAAAAATGAGCCCTACTCCGTTAAGGCACCGAGGCGAAGCTAACCGACAGCTTAGTCTATCAAACTATCCGCCCAGTCAAGTACAGCGAATAAGAGCGGGTCTATGGACTTACACTCCTATTATTGGGGAACGTTAGGAATCAATGGGCTGATGCACACCAACTGTAGCCCTCACAATCTACGGGTGATCCATTGGCCTTTATCCGAGATAAACTACAGCTCCCATCCAAGGATAGGCAGGCCATGCTGGCATTCGGAGCATCAGAAGTTATCCCGAACGCTCAATCACTAAGCGGCCGACATAAGACGCTGCAGTGAACAGAGATTTCTGCCATAAAATCTAGGACTAAACTATAGTTGGATATGTTGGCACGTTGACCGCTAACGGCGGATATCGTTATTGATGCATATAAGTAATATAGGTGCGAGTGTGGGGATCCAGTATACGTATGTTTAAGGGAGGGGATCTGGCCGTTGAAGTAGTCTAATCCGGCGTGCGATCGGTAAACGATATGGAAGTTGGTAGCGCGTTTGTATCCACTAAGAGAGCTTCCTCGCCGGTGGATTATATTAGGCGCCAGAGTTCATTCAGTGGCTGTATCATTTAAATAAGGTGGGATGGGCTTGTAATCTACGCAACCGGTGGTCGTCACTTCATCATGAGGAAGATAACAAGAAGAAGCCGTGTACGAATCCGTCCGGCAATATCACCATCCGAGGGGTCATAGTTTTGAAATAGAAGCCTACTGTTCACCACACTAAATCTACATTATGTAGCTTGACTTTCCCGCTATCTCTAACAGTTTAGTAATTGATATGACGGAAGTACGGGTAATACTAGGGAAGTGTTCTACTAATTCCACAGGTGACTGTTCTCAAAAGTTGCACCGCAGCCTGTGTTGGTATCCAAAGGTCGGCATTCTACCAGACCCTGCAAGCCACCGCGACGCCACACACGAACAAGCACTGCCTTTCTTAATACCTAAGATTGGTCATGGCAAACTTACCAAGAACCCTTCATGACTAACCGCCAAGACCCAATCAAGGCCCGACCCTCTACACATTTTCCGGCTATAGAAGCTCATAAACCTAACTACTAATGTCTTAATCTTACCATTTATCTATCTTGCACGTATCGCAATAAATCACCCCTCGGGGGTCCCGCCTACGACAGCCCGGTACCGAATACAATAAGTATTTTAGTTGTTCATCTCGCTAGTAGAAATTCCACCGCCGGATCTCTATCGAATCTGAGACGGATTAACTGTGATTCAATATGGTCTACTTCACATACCCAGATCTCATGTAGGCGACCCGTGGCATCGCCAGTATACCGATATATCCATAAACAGCTCATTGTATGTCACCCGGACCTTAAATTCGTTGAAATGAATAGTATATATCAATCACCTATTGTTAGAATAATTGGTTATTATAATCGGCTATCGATTAGGTTTATTGTGATTACTAGAGACTAGAACTTCTGACCAGTACTTCGAACAACCGGCTGTTAAGACAAGTCATCAAGAGGAGGAGGCCTTTGACCATCAGTAACCCTGTCCTGCACAGGTCGGCATCATCAAGACTGTCGACGCACACGTCTAGAGATCAAAAGTGTCCCGTAGGTCAAAGTAACATAAAATAAATGTCTAGTGCTCTAGATGAAAGAGCAGATATATTAGAGGCAGGTAACGTATAGAGTAGAGATCCAGGCTCAGCAGGTATCGTTTACCACCGGCCACCCCAGCCCATACCGATGCCGCCACCGTTACCGTTGCTACCGCCCCCGAGGCCAGTACCAGTAGTGGGAACGGCGAGGGCAGAGGTGGTCGTGGCTGCGCGCTTGGCGAGGGCCGGGGCACGGTGCTCGGCGGGCAGGGCGGAGGCCACGAGGGCGGTGGCCAGGGCGGCGGCAACGAAGGCGAGGCGGAAGGAAACCATGTTGAGGAGATTAAGAGGAGGGGGAAGACGGTGGGTTACGGTGGTGTAAAGTAGGTTGGGCTGGTAGGTCAGTAGGTGAGTGAGAAGTAGAGCTGTAGATAATGATTTGGTTGAAAGAGGTGCGCGGTAGGCGACCTATTTATACGCGTAACTCTCCCCCATATGCACCAACCCATGCGAACTGAGGCTGGCGATTCGAAGGTATGGGTGAGCAGTTTTGAGGGGCTATTCGGGCACCGCCAATGCTGAGCCTGCAAAGCAGGCGACGTACACTCGGGTATCAGTACGCTACTGATGGTCCACCAGCGCAGGTCGTGGGGGTGGGGTGATCAGGATCCACCCTGGTCGTATGGGTAGAATCGCCACGCTGTTGGTTGGCCGTGCAGGGCTCTCGTAGGATTGTTTGACCTTTTTACCTCGCTCTAAAGGCCGGTGCCGTCTCGATTCCGTGACAAATACCCCTGGCCCGCGAATAGACCATTACCATGGGACATTGGGTTCCGGTGGATCGACACGCGTGCGTTGGCCTCGTCCCTGACTTAGTCCAGAAGAGGGTGGCCCTTCGGTGCTCTAATACTCACCGTCCTTTCTATTGGCTGCCGACGGATTGCCGCGGGCGGACCAGTCGGTTGCAGCTATTGGCTGCATGTCATACAGGGCACCGCCTGAACCGAATGGCTGCAGGGTCGGGGTCTAAAGCCTACCACGCTGCATTTGGTAGCGGTTTCGATGCGTTCCCCGTTGGCGGCTGCGACTTGACTTACTAGTAGCGCGGCGGGTAAGGTACTGTCAAAGGGCAGGGAAGGCACTCGCTTTATTCAAGCGGAGGAGGGTCACTCGACCTATGTTGCAGCCAGGCTGAAGGACACGTGGG
>JANBPT010001046.1:0-15797 GCA_027575765.1 Tieghemiomyces parasiticus | reverse complement strand
ATAGATCTTGCTTGGCTAGCTGACTAGAAAGACTTCGCCAGGCAGTACAAAGTAATGGAGATTGTGTTTGAATATACCCCCTTTAGTTTCCAGTTACTCAAAACTTTTTGGTGCACTTATACATGAAGTTCCAAACGACACTCTCTTGGACTAGGTGAGCCTTCCCCCCACCCCAGAGGCCCCTCCCCTATCCTCCTCCAGTACGGCGCACGACTTTCCCTCACCCCTCCCTTCTCTTTATCCCTCTCGCTCCCTGCTGGACGTTAGGTGCCATTCGGCCGCCCCGGCTTCGATGCCTGATGATTTGTCATCGTCGACTCTACGCCGCTAGGGACTAGGCCAAGTTCTGTCATTTCTAATTTGGTGTACATTACAACTTTTAAAGGGGAGAGAAAGATATGTTACATTTAATTGAATACCCTTTGACCGTAAGCCCTCGGTAGCTTTTGTGAAGGGACCCCCTTTTGCTCATGACCCTAAAAAGCGCCCTTTTCCTAGTGACTGGCACTCGATCTTCACGACTTCTAGCTTGACTTCATCAACATACCCGTACATTTACAGCAGGAGATAATTACTACACTTACTTTGCTATCAACGCTGACTAGTCTGATGGAATCATTCGCCGTTGAAGGTTTACTTGCATAATTGAGAACACGAAGGGCGTTTAGTGTCCTGCTGACGACAGGACAGCTGGTGTGTACTCGCGCCATATTAATACCCGATGATATGAAGAGACGACCTCTCCTCCTGGTGACACCTTGAATTACCTATGTGCACACCAGAGTCAAAATACGAAGCGGGGACCTAGAGCCATCAACTGGTGCGGATATTGTTCTTTTTACTCCCTGGTTCTGTTTATGGCCTGTTACACCTCATTGAAACCTCACCTCCCCCCTCCCTTTATTCGCACACCCCGCATTGGGGTCCTCTTTGGAGCTTCGGGGAGTGGCATTACTACCGACGGTCACCACCATTGCCTACGCTTGGCTGGTATCCGTACGGCGGAGGTGGGGGCGGGCCGCGGCTATCGTTGCCATAAGATCGTTGATGTTGGTCGTCCCGAGGATAGCCCGAACCTGAAGAGGGTGGAGGTGGGGGCGCGAAGCTATGGCGTCCACCACCGGACGGAGGCCTCGAGCCATGACCATAAGGCCGACGATCTCCGTCATTCGGCGGGGGTCGCGAGTCATTACCGTAGGGTCGACGGTCGCCACGGATCGGGGCCCGGGAATCACGGCCATAGGGTCGGCGGTCACCACCGTTCCGATCATTACCACGACCATTCCGATCGTCGTAGTGGTTCTGGCGTTGGCTACCCTGGTAGGGCGAGTAACCACTGCCGGAATCCCGGCCGTAGGGCGCGGGCGGGCCGGAGCCGTACGGCGTGAAGGATGGGGTGAACGTATCCCCCTCCTTGGCCTCGCCGCGCGGTCGGAGCACGGTATCGACAATGTCCTGGTAGGCTTCCGGTTTCAACTCGGAGTAGTACTGCTCTACCTGGACAATGTGCTTCCACCCGCGGTTGTGGGCCTTGCGGACCGCTGCGGTGTCGTGGGTGAGGAAGATATCGCAATAATCTGGGAAAGAGCGGGTAAGAGGGTAGGTGGATTTCGATTGGTCAGGGCATACAAGATTCGCTTGAGATCGGAGAGGCGACAGGCCTGCTCTGATGGACTCGGTTCGAGGCCAGTACCCATTCAGAGTGGCACAAGTAGGAGACTTACCGCAATAATATTTAGGCATTGTGAATGTAATAGACGACGGATAGGGAGCAAAGGAATGTGTAGGAAATCCAGAATGTGATTCGCCAAGTCGTGAATCCACGCCAGCAGAAGTAAAAAATAAAAAAGTGTGGAGTGTAAAGGCATGTCAGCCTTCAGATCTGGTAGTCGCATACCAGCGTTTCCAGACCTGTCGTCTCAGGCTCTTTAGCTAGAAGGGTGAACGGCTTGGTTGCCAATCGACGTTTTCACCTGTGCAAGGATCCTAGTGACCTGCTTAATTGGATCCTTGCGGTAGTGTTCGAAGGGAGGGGGCCCCTTCTCGGACCGTTGAGAGTAGGATAGGTTAATAAGGTAGACTTTATTTGCGGCCGCTTTACTATTTAATGGAAGAAGATAGCTGGCCCACTAAATATGCGGCACCCCAGGACCCTTCAATCCTAACCAGGGCCTTTACTGTGAAGTTAGACTGGCAGATACACGGGCAAGGGCCCTCTAGCGAACGGGATGGGCAATAAGGAGTACACCAACTTCACCAAATTGTAACATTAAAGGGAACGGCTAGTGAGCGGTCATGCCGGATTGGCATGATATGGAGTAAAGCGGGAAAAAGAGCGTTAAGTGGGAGGCCAATAGATGGGAGATGGCGAACCTTGGAGACCCCCACCCACTTTCCCTCCCTCCCACCTATGCCACCACTTCCATCTGGCAGGGCGACAGGAACACGAAATTAACCGGTGTGCTAGTCTCCAACTTCCCCACGGTAAGAATGTAATTCACCAAAAGCACCGATGAGTGTGAGCGGATACTGTGCCATCTCGCGCCGATCTCTCTATCGGCCATCTTTCTGAGGCTCACAGCCCGACACGGTAGAGGAGGGAGGGGAAGACTTTCGAGCACCATGTTTCGTTTGCAGGTGAGGCGTCTCTCAGGCCAAGAGAGCGCTGGCGAAGGAGAATAAGGCAGAGGCAGTTGAGCTACGGTTCACTTCCGCGTTCGGGGCGCCTTTCCAATGCCATACACAGCCACCGAGGAAAGGCCGGTGGTCCGGTTGTTGTGGGCTGATGATAGACACCAGAAAATGGTGTGCTTGGACCGCAGGGACAAAATGATTCAGGGACACCGACGTTGCCCACCATCGTAGCGACTAGGCCATAGACAGCGATGGTGTAGAATTGGCCCTCTTGCGCGGGCCACCACCGCCCGAATCGCCTTAGTGGGGGGCGAAGCTAAAAGGGAAGGGTCACATAAAGGGAGAGGGGAGAGATGAGAGACTCACCTGCATTCTGTTATTCTTGGTGATGCGGGTAATTGTGGGCCTGCGTTCGACCACGCTCTTACCCAAAGCCCCCTTTAGCGGTAGAATGACGGCCTGGCCATGAGGAGAGGCAGGGCGACAAAAATAGGCCAGCTAGAACTGTGAGGCAGGTCGGTGGCGAGAGGACAGACGCGGGGGGGGGAGGTAGGGATAAACATGAGTGTGCAGGTGTGCCAATGAGGGAGCAGGCGTAGATGGGACTGGTGGCGGGCATGTCAGTGGCTGACGAAAGCGAGTGGAGGCGCAGTGACGCAAGCGGGGACTAAAAAAAGGCGTTCCAGTGACGCCCACCCCTAGTGTCCGGTGGCCTCCGTCATTGGTATCCAGTGAGGACGAGCGTGACTCAAAAGGAGAAAAAAAGAGATTGCGTAGCCGAGGCCCTTCTCATTGAATAGACGCCGCCTCCGTATATTACAGTTCTGGAAACACCCTGCGCTAGGATACTGGCACGCGGGGGAGAGGGGAGAGCAATTCGGCCATCCCCGCGTCCTGGCCCAGCAGGCTTAACGGGTGGGTCAAAAAAATAATATTAAAATGGCCAGCGACAATGACCATCCAACACAGAATTAGAAAAAGGAAATGTAGGGCAGCCGAAATCTTCCGTCGGGGCCCCCTCCCCCTCTCCAGCCTTCCCGCTATGACGTATGCCGCACAACGGTACCCTAAAACCCACTTGGTAGCTTACTCCCCAATCCTCCATCATCAATAGCGCTTGCATGGTTTGGCGGGGTTCAAACGATCAAGCTAGAGCTGGCAGAACTCGGAAGGTCGGCTCCTGAATTTACCAGGACCCGATCGGTAGGACTCTCGTACGCCACGGGGTAATTGATATTTGCCTGATATAGAATATTGTAGTGCCCGATATCTCCGATCTGACAGGGCGCACGAGCCAGAGAGAGGAAACCGTTCGATCGGGGCTATACGTTCCCGTAAGGGCAAAGAAGGAGAGCGCGCGTTGGTCCGATCGTGCCTCTGGGATGTGCGCACGTTTATCGAGGTGTTTAATGCCTCAATAGAGAGAGCGACACAAAGCCCACGCATTAGCCCGATCCGATGGGGACGGGGGCGGTGGTGGCAACTCTACGGGGAGGGGTGCGACAATGTTGGGGCCATGGGGGGTGGGGTATGAAAAAAATAGATTGTATCCGAACAGGGTGGCGAGAGGGGCGGGATTTTGGGGTGAGGGTGGTGCAGGGAACTGCCAATCTGAAAAATGGGGTGGGTACAGAACAGGCCGCGGTGGAGTTGTAAAACAGGACGCTAATTGGCTGGGATTGCACGCCCCATTGGATGAACATATTACGACGACCAGTGACCTACCGGGCCAACCGAGCGCCGTCGGAATTAATATTGGAGCAGGTAGCTCTTGACCCTCACATGTGCAGAACACCCACGTAGCTTGCGAAGAATGGAAGGTTAGGGGGGCCACTCCGCAAAAGCTCCATAACGCATGTACCCCACTGGTTTAGACATGGCGGATTCAGGCCATCAAGTAGGTTCGACACCGGATGGAACGACGGCCAACCAAGTCTTACATGAGCCCGGCTGGTCCCAGCGTTGTAGAGCGAGGGAGCGATTGAAAGCTATCCGCTGCGCAACCATCTATGTGCTTAGGAAGTAAAGCGAGTCCACCAGGATATGATGCAGCCCCCCCCCCCTTCTCCTGCTTTCTCTCCCTTCCCACCTGCCTTACCAGGTCAGATGTGACCCGTCTTCTCTCTGCCTGCCTCTGGAATTTCTCCCTTCCCCTACCCTCCGCAGAGCGTTATTTTTCGTCACTTTTAAGCTGTGACCCTCATATGCGGGCGTCTGGCCAGTCTGCGCCCATCATTAAACGTAAACTTCCACCACCTCCCCCTCCCCTATGCCAGGAGCATTTGGTATTCCACGTCACACTAATGCCTTGCGATCAGATCCCAGGCGCTAATTAAGCCGATGGCGACGACCACGCCGCCCTCCACACTCCAACCCCCTAACTCACTGGCCTGTGCGTAAGAAGCCCCGCGGAACACAGGGGAGGGGGTGCCGTAATTTATGACGCGCCGGATTCAGTCTGCGAAGTTGATATCGTAGCAGTCATCATGGGCCGGTATCTGATCATCGTGCCCATACTGACTCCGAACCGCTTTGGTCCAACGCAACCCCCCCCTCCTCAGCCGGTTTACTGCCAGATCCACCATCTAGCATCTAACTTCATTGGCTGGGCGTTTAGGAGCCAGCCCCTCTACATCCACGCCCGTCCACCACCCCCACCCCCTTGCTGGGAAGGTGAAATATGTGCCATTGGGAGACCAGGATGGCGGGCCACGTGGCGAGCTCCCCCAACCTCTCGGCCAACAAGCCAATACGGAAGGCAGGGAGAGACGGCGGAGCGCATGCCGGGGCAGGTCGGTCAGCCATCCCAGGAGGGTCAGAAACAGTCAATCCAGCACACTGTCTTTAGAAAGGGACATTGGCCGACCAGCGTTAGCCTGGTCAAACCGGCTTACTTGCCTTCGTTGGCCAGCATCGGGCGGGGCTAGGTTGAATTCCACGACATTTTCCCGCTGCATGATTTGGCGACCTTTCACTGTTCTTTTCCTGGTCTACGAAATCCTCTTCCCGCCAGTGCCCACGCCATGCACGCCCCCCTCTCCCCACTGGACGCGGTTTGCGCCGAGACCCTGGGAAGTCGTTGACGCTTTACTTTACCTGCCGTTTATGGAATCGTCTACGGGCTTGTGGTCTAGCCGTCCATCTTCTGCCCCTCCCCTCATGGGGCAGCTTCCTTAGTAGCGTCAGCTAGGGGCACAAATAGACGACAGCTTTGCTGGCATCATTTGTCCATTCGCGGTACGCTAGAGTCCGCCAGTATTGGGTCGACCAGGCCAGTACATACGCACTTTGACGTTACATGGATACAATCCATCGCGAATTCTATTGACTTATTTAGCGTACCACAAACTGAGGCATGTCAAGTTTAAGGTGAAACCCGCTTCCCTTCGGAATGTCGTCCGCCAGGCCGGGTGCTTCATAACCGAGGGATGTCAAAGTAACCCTACACCAACTAGCCTCCTTATTAATAGCGGTGCCCTCAGTCAAATGCTGACCAGTAAGCCTAACCGACTGACCCAGACGCACCCTCCCCCATTTCCCCCCGCTGTAATTATAGTTATAAAAAAAAAGGGAAAACCTGGCAGCGAACGAGATTCACAGTCTGGACGGCCGATCCGTAGCGAACTCAATGACGACATATTAGTGGTCTCCAATCAACGCCCTTACCCCTTCGCTTGCTACACGGGGATGGCAGCGGTGCGTTTAGGAGTGAATGGGGGAACCGGAGTGTAAGAGGGTCCTTCGTTATTTTTTTGATTTCTCTAAACCCGCTAGCGGCGTGCTGAGCCGTAACAGGAAACAGGGATTGACTTCCCCACCCGGCTGATTGCTAAAGGGGTTGTTACCAGCGAGGGTAGGGGGGAGGGAGGCACTCTTTATCCAGCGCACAGAGAGGTGCGGATTATAGGACCACCCCGATCCCACGTCGCTTACCATTCTAGGACGGAGCCTCATTGTATTCCTGAGAACGAGGTGGTGTTTGGTGGCTTCCAACACAATACCGCTTCTCAAGGCCAACCCATATCCCTGACACCTGGGGCCGGGAGTAAGGAGGGGGGTCTACTTTCCAGAGCACCGCCTCAGACAATTACAGAAATGTAGGATTTTCAACCGCAGGCGCAGACCCTTGCGCAATACAAAAGAATACTATCGCTCCGGCATCCTGGGCGAGGTTACCGGTAGGGGCTTCAACCATTTGGAAGCACTTGGTTCCGATAGAACCACGTCCGACGTCGTCTCGGTGGCTATGGTTTACTTCATTCTTCCCCCCCCCCATTACACGGTAGCTGCTCTCATCAGAGTAGATGCTGACCTCCACCCATCACCCCCTTCTATCCACCGCCTCCACCCCCCTATTCCACCGTGGGTCATGAAGTAATCCAGACTATATGGGGTGTAAGAAGGGCACCGGCTCCATTGCCTTCCCCCCTTTCAGGTCAGACGGAAAATTTAGAGGCCATGGTACCCAGGCTGTGCCACCACACCACCAGGATGGCTGATGAGTCGCTCGCTGGTTGTCGTAGGGTTCGTGGGACGGGGAGGTGGATGGGTCGGCGCAAGGGCAGGTAGTACCGGCTGCAGTGAGCGGTCGGGTACCTTCCGCCTCTCTCTCTCTCTCTCTCTGTCTGACTTGACCTCCTCCCAGACGGCAAGTCGTGCGACACCGCTGTCTCTGACCTTGTCCACGATGCCGTGATGGTGGCTCTAAGAAGGTTTTCATCGCCGTTGAAAGACGGGCGGTGGACTTCATTTTGCTCAGAATCATGTCTTACCAAACGTACCGTGATAACAAGCTCGGGATAGCCTTGCCCTCTCCTTTCTCGGTAAAAAATATTATATATATTGTGGACGTATCCATAGAACATCATACTTTTGCTGCAACGTCTATCCCCAGTTGCCCTTTGCTGTATTACAGGTGTACACCGGCCTCTACCACAGGGTAACGTCACTTGGCATCTCCTGCCGGGAGTAAGTTTGTAGGTTTCTCTAAATATATATATCTCTCTTGCTAACTTGACATCTGAGATTCAGGCCCACAGTAGCCCAATGCGAGTAACCTTACTGAGTGATGCGGCCTATACATCCATTTCTGGGCAATGGCCCACAGAAGCGGTTTGGCCGAGCTGTATCAGAGGTAGGGGGGATGCTATGAGACCCAGGGCCTGCACGGCTAGAACCTTGATTCCTCCGTATCCGTAATAACTCTATGTCAAGGGGGGGAAAATGCCGGCGAAGGAGGAAAGGAGAGGGGGGAGAACTGGGTGAACAATATACTAGGCTATTCGGAGAGCCCTAGTAACCCGCATGCGGACATGGGTTTCCGGAAAGTACGCTCGAATTTTGGCGCTGTCATAATGAGTACGGCACTAAGTAGGTGTAAGCCCCTCCACCCTTCTCGCCTGCTCAACCCCCGTACCCTCTTGGCCGTTCCGGTTCTTAAGTAGGATCGGCTATGGAGACACACAAGGCCAGGCTAGCCAATTACTTGAAACATTTCGTTAACTGAGGCCCAGGTACCGACCCAGGGGAGGAGGTAGCCGACGACGGGATATAGGCAAACTTGACCAACACTGAAAAGGCCAATCTTCCTTGCTCGAATTCCTCGGTTTAAAAGGTGATACGGGTAAGTGTGTCGGCAAGTAAAATATAATGCTGGCAGTGATCAGGTAAAATGTGGAGGATCCGTAAGGGACAGCAGTGCGCGTGTACAGGAATGTGGGCTGGCCGGTGAAAGCCGAGTACTCATGTATCAACCTGGGGCAGAGAGAGGCACGCGTTCAGGTGGTTTCTTGGGGGAGAGGGTGTGCGGATCCGCTATGTTTCTCCGAAAGCCCCCTCCCCCTATATTACACTGTGAGGCCATTACCCTGCGAAGTAAGGTTCCAGGCTTTCGGGTCTGTGACGTCAGGGTGGCTTAGCCCTCCCCCTACCTCTCACGTCACCTGCCCAGGAAATAGTTGGATAGGCCTAACGCACTAAGCCCCTCGCTATGTAGGGAGAGGCCATCAGTCCCCCCCCTCTTCTACCGTCCAGCGTAAGTAGACGGTGTAATCCAATGGCATCAAGCTCTCCGCGTAAGAGAGTTATCACCGGGGAAGTAGAAAGGCGCGAGGGGAGAAGGGGAGCGGTGGTTACGTCAAGTTACGGGTTAGAGTTCGCAACAACCCTTTGTAAGTCCAAGGAGGCACTCGCACCTTGGCCTGTGGTCGCGTCAGATATAGACTACAGACTACGTCGTTCCTTGCTCATACTGACCTCCCACCCACTTGGTTTTGCATCCAACCTGACTGACGTCGCTGGACCTTTTTTTTATTTTTTGAAGGGGGGGGGGGCGTTGTCGTATTACCGTTATACAAAAATCTGATCCCCCCTCCATTATCCACGGTACGTTCACCACACACCCCACGTTTGAAGTCGGGTCTGGTAATGCTACTGTTCCCAATTAATGCTACAAAGCAGTACAGATTACAATACCGGTTGGTAGGTACCTTCATTGGGCTAAATCGTATTGTTACACCACTGTTTGTCCCCCACGTATGAGATGGAATCTGAACAGGTCAATCCTGCTATCCCCTTTGAAAAAATATTTCGGTCCGCTCGCCCATCATGACCTGCTTCTCCCGCTTTTCCCTCTAATGCTACCCCTTACCACTCACTATACTTCAATTAGCCCTCGGTGACGCAGACGGTGTCCGAGTTTAATTCCACCGAGCCTCCCAGGCTGTGCTATGGCTATAATTATACCCTGGGTGACTTACGCGGCAACTGCCAAGCTGGGACTTACGTAGGCGTTACCGTAGCAGCTCTGGCTGAAGGGAGGATGAAGTGGCAATATGTCTTGGTCCACGATACGCTAATGAGTCGGGTTGTAGACGTAGAGGGCAGACTGGTCTCGGCTCCCTCCCCTTCTGATGGAGGGGGGATGGGGTTGAAAACCTTTATAGCTAGTAGTACGTAGATATGACATCCACCTTGACGGCCCGCCACGCATCACCTCTCAAGTATACAGGGTCACCATGATATCGCGTGGTGCAATTGAGTAGATGGAGGGCTATCCCCGTGGGTTATCTTCGCCCCCCCCTCTTCCGTTGATCCCCTTAGGTAGAGCCTTGCTGCTGTTTACGCCACCAATGTCCGAATGGGACTTGACCCTAGCTCAAAGTGGAATGGGTGATGTTGGCCTCGATTGGACTCGGTAAGTCGGTCCCGGGCGCTTCAACCCACGGTCTCCTGGTAAGCGAAGTAATTAAACAACCACCCTTACCCTACCTCACTGTTGAAGGGGCATCTAACATCAACTGCGACTACCGGATTGGGGCGAAGTACGGCGGTTGTATCTACAGCCTGAGAACGACGGTATCCCTCCCCATTGGCGAGTACAACGTGCAGGTTTGGTGATGCCGCCCGCTCCTCTTTTCTTTTAAGGGACGTGTAAAATGTCGACTCTACCTGACTAGGGGTAAATATAATGAGACTGATCCGGTTTGATCATGTTATTAGAACACGGTATAACTGCTTCCTTGTTTTCGGTAGCGGTGCTATTTTGGATAGGTGTCCTGTCATTTATAAGAAAGGTATGGATGATTGGATCACATTTACGGATCCTCTTGGCGAAGGTGTAGCCCGCCCGCTTCGCTACCGTCCGTACGGGCGGGGGAGGGAGGTGCGGGGTACACGTGCGTGTCGGGAGGAAAGAAAGCCGGATACCACTTAAAGTGCTTATCGCCCACCAAAGGTTTGGCGACTGAGTGTAGCGTTTTCTTAAAAACAGCAATTGGTGTATGACGTGAGGCCACGCTATTAGATAACAAGGAGTATCTTCGCTATCTGAAGATAATCACCACCCTCCGCACGTTGACGGTCCGACCACTTGGCTTATAACCTGTCGGGCATGCGCTGAAACCTGTTGGGCCGTCTGTAATCCCATCTCTCTCCCCCTCACTCCGCCCGGCCCGGGTCCAGGCGAGCGCACAGGGGCGAAAGATACGGAAATATGACTGGCTATTCCCTTTTCTCCGGCCTTCAAGCGGTTGGTCTGGCGTAGCCGACGAGGTTCCATTGACACCTCTCACCTACACCATGTCCCCCCCCCTACACCTTATCACCCCCCCCCCCCATAAATTTCTCATTCCCCGCACCATAGCCTATCTGACGTCATGGATAATGATACAACACCCCCCCTCCCTCCCTATTTGAGGGAGGCACGCTTACACTCTCGAAGCATTTCTGAGTGGCTGGCAGCTTCCTTCTAAATTCCCTGGCCCCCTTTAGATTTTTTATATATTGTCACCCCATTTCCACGGCCTACAAGGGTTGAAAATACCACCCCCTCCCCTTCCTTATGCTCACTAGTGTCGCTCTCCGGAGCGTGGAAAATACACACCACTTGGCCTAACTAAAAATGGGGAGGTCCCCGCTAACGACGGGTGGGTCCACTCTTCTCCCCCTTTATTCTCCTTATCTGCAACGTATATTACAGTGGCATCGTTTTGTTGTCGACGGCGTATTCGTTATAGCCTGAATCTCCTTCACAGCTTTTCCTTACTGATCCCCATCCCCCTCGTTTCTCCAATAATCTAGAAGTACACTGCACGACACATGCCACCCTCATTTTGGCTGGTTTTGGTTTCAACTGACTTCCTATTTCTCGCCTTGCTCATTCGACTTTCATTCGTTAGGGCACCCCCCCTCTTTGCTCCCTTTCCCCCCCTATCTTCACCTCTCATCCCCCCTATAAACCGGTTTTTCGGGGATGGTCCGGTCCTGGCAATGGTGTAGGGTGGATATATAAATACGCTGGTCCCCCGACCGTCCACTGGCAAAGGATAGCTGAACTATTGGTTGCACTCCTCATGTCCTCTACCTGCTTTCCTTACCTCTACACATCTCTGCCCACCAGGTTAGCACCACCCCACACGCTCCTGTGGCTATCGCCAACTCCACTCCAGACCCCTCCTTTAAACGCTATCCTCGCCTCAAAAGTATTTACAGTAGCAGACCGATTTTCTCTCCTGTGGCTATACGAGGTTGTCGCATGTCGTTTTTTGATACCACCCGTGACAGCACCTATGCCCTCACCCTTGCCACCAGATAATGTTTAAAGCCCCTCAAATCAGTCTTGTATAGGCCGACCGGAGCCCTACAAGGTTTGCCGCTAGACCCCTGACCCGCCATCGCCACCACCACCACCTCCGTTCCGACCGCCACGTCACTCCTCCCTAGCCTGGCTTTTGCTTCTTGCCCCGCCACACATAAGTCACCCCAACCACACTATTTCACATTAAGTAAGTCCCTCGCTCTTTTCCTCTCAGCCCCCTGGTCATGGACCACCTTTTCCTTGCTCTTCTAGTTTGCCAGCTGGTTGTAAGCCGGCACCTGGGGGATTCTTTTCGATCCGCCCTCTCGGTTTTTTGATAATGTTCGGTATCCTAGCTCCTGGGGCCCGCCTTCATCCAACTCCCTAGATTTTTCCCCCACGTGTTATCTCGCCGCACCTTGCCCCCGTCGCATGTCGTCGTGTTTCTCCTCAGGTGTAGGCCTTGCTCTAGCAGTACTGGTTCTTTTGGCAAGCGGCGGCCCCCGGCCCTATTTTTAGTGGGTTCACACCCCCCCTCACTCATCCCCACTTCTTTGCTCCTCTGTCTTTCCTATTCTGGCCCATCCCACCCCGGCCTTTTTCATTGCTTACTGATCCCCCGACTTTGTGAAGTGCCTGGTGAGAGAGAAGCACGTGTTCTGTGTGCTGTCGACCGTTGCCAGTCAGCCACTAAGCATGTGTGCCAACCTTCTCCAACCTCCTATTTGTAGCTTGTCGAGGCCGCTATGGTTGGCACCTTGCACTGCCGCATCTTATTCTGCCCTCCCCCGTATTTTTGATTGCCTTTAACGTAGCAGCCGAAGGGGAGAGCTACAGGCACCACTTAATGTTGGGTGGTGTGAGGTCAAGGAGCCAGCGTCGCCCTAGACGATTGTGCAAAGTAGCAACCCCTAAAAAATAATATGGTCGTCCACATCAGATACCGACACTGACTAACGAAGAGCCTTCCCTGTTACTCCCCGCAACGTCGCCTTCCGCTCTCCTCTACCCGTTAATCAGGCATTTGCAGCGAACCACCCCAACTGCTTGTCCAAACCCACAGAAGCACACGACACAGCATTCTCCCAACCGCCCCAGTGCCCCTTTCTCCGTTGACGTCATTGTCTAGCCGCTTTTACAAATCCGCCTGGTAAAAGAACGGTTTCTGGTGCACACAATATCAACCGGTTCATACTGTATTTTTCAATCCGCCGCCCCCCCCCCCCGACCGGCCCCGACTCACCTCCAGCTATTGGTACATCACGCCCTTACACTTGCCTCCCCTTAGTGTAGCGCCGTATGGTAACTTTCCCGAGGAAGGTGTACCGACCCTCAGATTTATCGGGCATTTTAGGCCCTCCCTTTTTCTCGGCTTTTTTTTTATAACGCTGACTGACACCCTGACACTCGTGTTGGAGTATTTTCTTTTTCAATTTCCTCACTCTCAACCTGTCTGGCCTCGATGGGCAGTCCCAACCGGCCCGATATGAAGTCGGAAGAGAACGGATTTCGCACTTTGCGTACCACTCGGACTTACAAGTCATCCCGCCCCGGTGATAACCGGGGCGGGGGCGACTCGCCCCAACCACCACCATCCCTGCACCTGACTGCTGACAGCTCCGCTATCACTACCGTCTCCGCTGACAGCGGTAGTCCCGCTCCGGCCTCGCCCTACGACGCGGCCAATTTTCGACACAGCTCCAGCTTGTCAGCTGCCGTGTCCGCTCACGCCTCCTCCCCGTGTCGATCCACCACTTCTGACCCCGCTTCCTCAGTCCTAGGTCCTGGTGACCAACCGCCGGGCCAGTACCCACGCTTCGCGACCAGCTCCACTGCCAGCCTGCCGCCGCTGCATCCTCACCGGTATCATCAGCGCCATGCCCATACCCATTCTGCGGGCGGTTCCCCATATTACACCGCTGCCCTGCAGCCTGCGCTGGCTTCCCGGGTCGAGGAGGCCGACTCCCCCGCCTTCTCGGCCCCGGTGTTCGATGGCGACCAGAATATTGAGACGAGCCTGCCGAGTCACCACATGCAGCACGGGGGCGGTCCCTTCATGGGATCAGCCCACCGTCGCCGCCCCATCCAATTGCCGCTACCAATCCCCAATAACTCGTCGAACGGCAACGGCCCACACGACGCATCCGACCGGTACTCTGAGTCACCCGGCCTCCTGCCTTCCGCTTCAGCCACGGCGTCCCACCCGTCGACGCCGTACTCGCCACGCGACTACAGCGGCGCCCGCGCGTCGGCAGCCCCCTACCCACCGTCGCAGGGCGGGGATAACGGTCACGGGGGTGCCGCCACCTACCCGGCCTACACCTCGCTGAACAACTTGGATAGTGGTGCAAACGAGGTATCGTATGACTATGCTGACAGCAGAAACCCCTCGGCGATGGGTATGATCGTGGACGAGCCGGATCGCAACGGCTCGCCACCGCCTGCAGTGTCTGATACCTCCGGACACTCCAATAGCGCGTCTACCAACGACCCAACCGTGAGCATCTCGTCTCTCAACGCTGTCAGCTCCGAGTCTCTTTCCACAGGCAGCGGAACCAGCCAACACAACCATCGCTACCATCATGGCCACAAGAAGACTGATAGCGACCCGAGCGCCAATGCTGGGTACCCGATGGCCATGGGCAACAGCGGCAGCGGCAGTGGAAGCAGCAGCGCATCTGGTAGCGTCAACGGGAGCACCAATGATTCCACTATGTCGCTCAGCACCACGCTCACAGGCAGCACAGGCCGCAGTAGTATCAGTAGCAGCGGGCTCAATGGTGGCAACGGCATGACCTCGTCATTTTCCACACGGACTCGGGCCTCCGCCGACGAGCGCCGCCAGCGCCGATTACTTCGCAACCGCATCGCCGCCAAAGAGTGTCGGCGGAAAAAGAAGGTGTACGTAACGGCGCTTGAAGAGCAGGTGGAGTATCTCACTGACGAGCTATCCCGGGCGCGCAAGGAACTCGAGGAGGCCAACGCGAAGTTGACCCTCGGCTTTATGCGCGAGCGTAATCGCAGTGGTACCAAGACCCCAAAGTCCCACCGCCGGCGGTCCAATAACGGTAGTGGCGCGAGTGGCGGTGACGGTAGTAACGGCAATGACTCCCCAACTGACAGTAAGGGTAGCAGCGACAGCAATAGCCCCCCGGCTCGCAAAACCGCCACCGGCTCGGCTATACGTTACCTGCCCACCGCCGTCACTCGTAGAAACGGCGTGGCCACTACGGCCGACGCGCCTGTCGACGACGACAGCTAGTTGCTGTCCTGACCATTCCGTCCCTCACCCCCTCCTCTTCACTTCACCCCCCCCCCCACGCTTACCGCACTAGTCGCGGTGGGTGCGTTCTGTGCTTTATCTAGTATAAGTAACCTCCCTCCTCTCCTTCTTGCTTGTAGTGCGTTGTACCATGTCATCCACCTGCTTTTCTTTCGAACCTTTCAATCGTCGTCCATCTCACTTTAAAGGGGGGGCACTCCCCCAAGTCTCTGACTCTTTCTTATTCATGATTGTCTCCAGCTTACTTGACTTTCTCCGCGCGATTTTTACGCTTAAATCCTTCAGCATCACCATGTCCACATATCTTATTACAGAATCTGCCATTTGAGTACATTAATTCCCAGATATTTAACGGTACCGTTCGGCAACTAGTACCATGATTTTCCTCGCCGTCTGGTGTGAATGCTTATCCCTCACTCTCTCCCCCCCCGAATCGCCTACTTCACCAAGTTTAGTTTTCAGGTAGGTACTCACAGTCTTATAAAATAGCTGCAGTCTACATGGCTGGGGAAGTGTTGCGTTGTTAAAAGGATCTTTGATTCCCGTCGTTCGGTTAACCTAACACATGAAGGCTATTTGCAGAGTTCACATGTTTTTTTAGGTAGCATAGAATTTGCCACGGTTGAGAATTTAGGAAGTATTTTCACGGAGACGAATGCTTATTATCCTTCTGGGAGATGTGATTGGCTGTTTAGTTAAATTACTATCACCGAAATGACTTAAAGGTGTATATTCAAACACAATCTCCATTACTTTGTACTGCCTGGCGAAGTCTTTCTAGTCAGCTAGCCAAGCAAGATCTAT